>JASCZW010002871.1:0-63614 GCA_034211315.2 Aedes japonicus | reverse complement strand
GATGGTCAACTCAGATTCCTACCAAGGAAATCCGAAGGAAACCGCTCCGACAAACAAAGCGCATTATTCATTCATACAAAAACAACAATAAACTATGGATGAAGAAAAGCGGGACTCGGAAGGCATATCCCAGGATCGGCTCGACAAGTTTGCTCCTGTTGCAGAAGAAGCCAATCATTACATACACAGCTGCCAATCCTTCAAACCGTTGACTGTTGACGCCCGTTGAGAAATCGCATCTGGAAAAGATATGCAGAACTTGCCTGATGCCGCCAAATGGCCATGCCGTTCGAAGAAGGAATGTGGTCTTCAGGTTGTCGATCACGCCATCATGAACTACCATATGCAGCAGTCAGAACACGCCCGCCTCGAACGATACGGTACAGCTCATCCAGAATCATCACAAAAGCCATTCGTTTCTCACTGTTCTTCGATACCTGCCGGTGAAGATATTTGGAAATAGTAAAGTCGCTAACTATATTCGCTTTTTCTGGACGAGGATCGAAGCTCAGCATTACTCAAAACGAAGTCGCCGATCAACTGGTATAAGACACTTCCTCGCATGGCTTTCATGGACCGGGAATATCTCTAGAGAAAGAGATCAAAGCGTATCCAGTTTGACTATCGCCACGAATAATTCGAAGAATAATACTCATCGATAACGTGTTGACCGTCGATGAACACATTTGCCAAAACAGGCCTTCAACTGAAAGTTTAGCTGAACTTACTACCCGCGACGGCCAGGTTACCACTCCCAGAGTTATTTGAAGCCGTTCTCGAGATGATTGTGGACCTGGGCATGTTGCGCCTGCTTGCAGCATTAAAGCAGGAAGGAGGAACGAAGGAGCGGTAGTCGTTAAAACCAGATTGGGATGGGTGCGCCTGAAGAAAATTTGGTGGACACGTCCAACGGAGAAGCTAAACTTTCATCTCCATGAAACCATGACCAATCAGTCTTTACGAGATTATGAAGTGTTTACTTCGCTGTCGAGAAGTGATCCACTTTAAAGCGAAGCGGAAGAATCGAAACCGAGCATTACAAATTCTGGAACGAACTACTATTCGGCAGAGGTAATCGCTGCGGAAACAGGGCTGTTTAAGATTGATTACCCAAAATTTACGATAGTCTGTAGCGAAAAGGACGCCTGAAGAGTCAAACGTTTGGAACGAAATCCGGAACGCTGCCGTGCAACGACAGATTGAAATTTACATCGAGAAGGGCTATGCACACAGAGGCAACAATGGAGGAACTGCAGAAGACAGACTTCGATGACATGGTACCATCCCTGCTGGAGTGGTAGTCAGTCAAAAAAACTGGAAAAGTTGAGACTTAATCTGGGACGCGGCTGCAAAGGTACAAGGTGTCAGCCTCGATGATCTTCTCATATGCAGGGGCCCGACTTTCTTGTCTCGTTGATATCCAGTGATCCCACGATTTTCGAGAGCACCGCAACGTCGCTATTTGTGCAGAACATCTGCGAAATGTTCCACCAGATCTTGATCCGACCTGCTGATAAGCTAATATCAACAACGATTTCTGTGAGAAAGCAGCCCAGCTGAAGAATCCGGACATAGCCATCGCGGATGTCGCAACCTTCGGCGCAACATGTTCGCCATGTTCGGCGCCTGTTTGTAAAAAACGAGAATGCCGAAGCAATACCGTCTCGTCCCATCCAAGGGCTGCCAAAGCTATGGTTGAAAATCATTATGTGGACGATTTTTCTCGATAGCACTGGCACGGTGGGAAGAAGCCGTGCAGCTTCGCAGAACAAGTAAAAAGCCATACGTGCTGCGGCGGGCTTTGAAATTAGAAAAAGTTTAAATCGGAATGCACCAGAAGTCCTCGACGCAATCGGAGAAACGGAACCAGGTTCGTCAGGAAGCCCGTCACATCGGACCAAGCAGGAAACGGCCGACCGAGTATTGGGATTATTCTGGGATCCAGTCAAAGACATCTTTACGACTTGATGCGCTACATGCCTGAGTAATCAACAGCTTCTCAACGGATGTGTAACACCCACAAAGGGCAAAGGTGCTGCAGCTCCGTTATGAGGTTGTTCGATCCCCAGGGATTACGTCTCGCACCACACGATCTGCGGGAAGAATTTCTATGCACGGAGCGGGTCTGGAGGAGTGGAACGGGTTGGGATGAACCGATCACCGATAATCTGCTTGATATGTGGTACCGATGGTCAGAGCTACTGACTGCAAGTCGGGAAGTGCAGGTTCCACGATGTTATTTTGCAGACGTGCCAGGTCTGATCCACTGCCGAGAACTGCAAGTACACGGCTTCGTGGATGCCCGGTGAATCTGCCTCACGCATGCGTGGCGCACGTACGACATGGATTGTTCCGGGGGTACACGATGCGCATTTGTTGCTTCTAAGGCAAAAGGTAGCACCTTTAAACCGCTTTGTCTATTCCACGATTGGAGCACCTGGACAGGCGGCTGCCAGTGGGAGCTCGTCTAATGCAATCAATCTGCTCTTCAATGACGCTACCGATCAGCAAAAAGGTACATATGGGACAGCACTCCAGCACCGTGCTGGCTTCGACTCGTTCGGACAGCCGACGGTATCATCAATTTGTCGGATTCCGTGTAAGGGAAATGCTTTCACTCTAGCGGTATCGACGAATGGAAATACGTACCATCAAGACTGAATGTTGCTGACGATGCTACAAGTGGAAATCGGGGCCCTACATTTGACCCCACGGTGTTGGTTCACCGGACCCGAATTTCTTGTGAAGAACGAAGATGAATGGTTTACCAATTCTAACTGCAATCAAAACACCACTACCGAAGAGCCGCGCCCAATATTTTTACATCGTTGTATCGTCACAAGTGAAACAGCTGATCGATGTGAGTCGCTTTTCCAATTGGAATCGACTAATTAGAACTGCTGCTTATGTGCATCGTTTCATTAATGTTCTGGTGAAGAAAGTCAAATGAAGAACGAGTATAATGCTTCAGAGCCACTGAAATTCAGGATGCCGAAACTACTCTGCTACGACAATCACATGCTCAAGTGTATCCCGACGAAATAGCAGCAATGATGAACAACGAAACAATTGCCAAATCGAGCGCGCTCACCGGTTGAATCCTTTCCTTGATGAAGTTGGTATTATCCGAATGGGGAGCCGAATTGCAGCTGCACCTGAAGCTTCGTACTCCACAAAATATCCCGTAATATTGCCGAAGCAACATCCTATCACGGAACTTCTCATCGACAGTTTCCACCGACGTTTACTACACGGAAATAACGAAACTGTACACAACGAAATGCGACAGTCATATTATATCGCCGGGCTACGTAATTCGATCAAGAGGGTATCGCGAAACTGTCAGTTGTGCAAGGTAAGAAAGTGCAACTCCAAAGCCTCCCATGGTGGGCACCACTGCCTAAGGTTCGTCTTACACCGTTTGTGCGTGACATTTACTATGTTGGGGTGGACTATTTCCGGTCCACTGGAGGTGAAGGTCGGACGAAGTGTGGTCAAGCGATGGGTAGCACTGTTTACTTGTCTTACGGTGCGAGCAGTTCACCTGGAGGTCACACACAGTCTCTCAACGCAATCGGCTATCGCGGCATTTAGAAGATTCATTGCACGCCGCGGTGCACCACGTGAAGTTTATTCTGACAATGGCACCAACTTCGTGGGGCCAATCGCCAACTTAAAGAGGAACAATCCAGAATACAACAGACCAACCGTGATTGTGCTTCGACATTCACGAACGCCTACACTACCTGGCACTTCAACGTACCCGCCGCTCCTCACATGGGTGGACCGTGGGAACGCTTGGTGAGATCCGTGAAGTCAGCTATGATAAGTACAACGGAAAGCACACAGCACCCCAGTGACGAGGTACTGGAAACCATACTGTTGGAGGCCGAAGGAGTCATCAACTCAAGACCGTTGACGTATGTACCTCTGGATGATGCAGATGATGAAGCTCTAACACCTAACCACTTTCTTTTGTATGGATCAAGTGGAGTAAAACAACTAGCAACAGAACCGATGGCTGGGAATAGCAGTCTCCGAGATAACTACAAGCTGAGCCAGAAGATCGTGGATAAATTCTGGCAAAGGTGGGTTCTTGAATATCTTCCCATGCTGACTCGACGAACGAAATGGTTTGAAAAGGTCAAACCGATAGAACCTGGAGATTTGGTTATAGTTATCGACGAGAAAGTGAGAAACTGTTGGACCCGGGGACGAGTCTTAGAGACAACAAATGGACCAGATAATCAGGTTAGACGGGCAAAGATATTAACGGCTAATGGAATCGTTTCAAGACCAGCAGTGAAGCTGGCTATACTGGAAGTAAAACCGAAGCAACAGAGTAACTTAGATGGTAGTTTGGGAACTGAGGAAGCTCACCGGTCGGAGGAT
The DNA here is from genome assembly GCA_034211315.2 of Aedes japonicus. Classification (NCBI taxonomy): domain Eukaryota; kingdom Metazoa; phylum Arthropoda; class Insecta; order Diptera; family Culicidae; genus Aedes; species Aedes japonicus. Next base: position 59,222 of record JASCZW010002871.1, on the reverse strand, counting down.
GTTGCCGAACTCGCTGGGCACACTGATTTTGAGGCTTCTAACCAGTCCCGAGTACAACCATTAAATGAAACTGCTATCGACCACTCCCTCAACATCACGTCAAAGGAGGGGACAGAGTGAAGTGATCCGGAAAAAGTTTTACATTCTAGATTAACTGCACTTGGAGTTGCTGGCTCGTTTTCATTCTTGATAAAGCGATAAAGTCTGCAATAGCAGGTATTACAAAAGTAGGAATAGCTTTTATCCAATTTTGTTCTCCTTTCCACTGCATAACCATATAGTTTAGGAGTAGGTTTCCTGTAACTATTTATCTAAACATGGCAATTTGAGCAGTCATGCTTCATTGTATTAAACGTTTCTTTAGTAAGGTTTCAGTTCGGTTCACTCAATGTGGATCAATTCAAAATATGAGTTAAGTTTACCCAGTCGTGGTTTACGCTACAACTCAAATTCGGCATGAGTGCCCCTGCAATCCTTATGAGCACTTATCATGTATTTGGACGCTAACGGACCATTGTGGCTCCAGTTATAGCGTAAACCATGGCTGAGTAAATTCTAGCAATGTTGGTCTCTGCTTTTAAACAATTTGAGGCTGATTTATAGTTCTTACATTTAATGGGGTCAGAATTGGACCAGCCTCCCCTACTTTTGATGGGTACAATACTTCACAAATAAAACTAGATTTGTAAACATGGTTACAATAAAATGATTCCCGCAGTTATTTTGAAGTGATGGAAAATGATGCTCAGTCCATGTGTGTATAGGCAAAAAACTTAAAATTTTCAAAAAATTTAACTCAAAATCGGCTCGATGAACATTTAAGATTTTTTGATATGTTATGTAAAAATGTTTGAATTTTAATAAAAAAAAATATAAAAATAAATAGTCGTTGTGGTCCAACATTTCAAAAATCATAAAAATCAAATATATTGACTAAAATGGTCAATATATTTGAGTATATTAATTATTTAAAAAAATATTTTTCATGAAAACAAGAATTAATAATCTGCAGAGTGGAACTTTTTTGCCACTTGCCATGGAAAAGGGTCTTGTGACGCTTTAAGAGGCGTTCTAAAGCGAAACGCTTCAAAAGCAATTTTACAAGGCCATCATATTACAACTGCATACGAACTTTACTCTTGGGCTGTTTTTTAAGTAGATTCCAAAATATATTACTTGTTTTTCTCGGAAAAAGACTAAAATGCAATGGAAAAGAAAATAAAGAACCGTTATACTCCTGTAAAACAAATCTATGGGACACAATCGTGTAAGCCACAAAATGAAAATTGCATTATCGTGAAACGGTTTTCGTTTTCAGATGAAGAAAAGTGCGTTTAATTGTAAGAATTTTGCTATGTAATTTTTATTTTGATGGATTATGAAAAATAAAAATAATTAAATAATCAAATTATATGCTGAGTTTTAATTGAAGGTAATCTGAGAAAATCCTTGCTTGTAGTCTAAAGCATTGAGATCTGAGCTCCAATTCTTCAATATAGTGGAGCCTGGTCCAATTCCGACCCTGTCCCAAGATTCTCTCAGACATCGCTGGTTGCCTAATTTTTAATAATACCAATGGAAAGCTTTCATTACACAAAGAATTTCAACGTAGATTGCATTGGTCGGAGAAATTGTGTTTTTTGGACTTCAAAATTGACAAAATTTGAGAAAAAATGTGTCGTGGTCAGTCGTGGTTTACGCTACTACTCAAATTCGGCATGAGTGCACCTGCAATCCTTATGAGCACTGATCATGAATTTGGACGATAACGGACCATTGTGGCTCCAGTTATAGCGTAAACAATGGCTGAGTAAACCCTAGCAATGTTGGTTTCTGCTTTTAAACAATTTGAGGCTGATTTATAGTTCTTAAATTTAATGGGGTCAGAATTGGACCAGCCTCCCCCTACTCTTGATGGATACATTACTTCACAAATAAAACTAGATTTGTAAACATGGTTATCATGAATTTATTAGGAATAAGTTTGATAAATTCAATGAATTGAGTCCCGCAGTTATTTTGAAGTGATGGAAAATTATGCTCATTCCATGTGTGTATAGGCAAAAAACTTGAAATTTTCAAAAAATTTAACTGAAAAACGGCTCGATGAAGATTTATAATTTTTTGATATGTTATTTAAAAATGTTTGAATGTTCATAAAAAAGTATAGAAATAAAAAGTCGTTTTGGTCCAACATTTCGAAAATCATAAAAAACGAATATATTGACCATTTCAGCAAATTTTAGTACATTAATTATTTTAATCAGTTTTTCAAATAAAATAAGTAGTAATATTTCTATTTATAAAAAACACTGAAAATCGATCCATTGGTTCAGAAGTTATGATTTTTTATAAAAATTTTTTTTCGAAAAATGTCGATTTTCTGGTAACCCTATATCGAACATGGTCACCCTAATAAAAAAACAAAAAACTACGGTTCTGATTATTTTCGATGAAGAACATACCAAGCGATTTTGAGGTTTTAAACATTAATTTAACATTCTGATGATAAATGCATAAGCAGACAGTATGCGTTGCACTTGAACCAGCCAGAATACAATTTTTTGGACGGCTACTGAAAAACATTGAAAATCCAATTTAAAAAGTAGGATATTGCTCTTTGAATATTAAACACGGTTCAGAAACGGTGAGTTCTTGAGTTTTACATTCTAGATTAACTGCACTTGGAGTTGCTGTTGCTCGTTTTCATTCTTGATAAAGCGATAAAGTCTGCAATAGCAGGTATTACAAAAGTAGGAATAGCTTTTATCCAATTTTGTTCTCCTTTCCACTGCATAACCATATAGTTTAGGAGTAGGTTTCCTGTAACTATTAATCTAAACATGGCAATTTGAGCAGTCATGCTTCATAGTATTAAACGTTTCTTTAGTAAGGTTTCAGTTCGGTTCACTCAATGTGGATCAATTCAAAATATGAGTTAAGTTTACCCAGTCGTGGTTTACGCTACAACTCAAATTCGGCATGAGTGCCCCTGCAATCCTTATGAGCACTTTTCATGTATTTGGACGCTAACGGACCATTGTGGCTCCAGTTATAGCGTAAACCATGGCTGAGTAAATTCTAGCAATGTTGGTCTCTGCTTTTAAACAATTTGAGGCTGATTTATAGTTCTTACATTTAATGGGGTCAGAATTGGACCAGCCTCCCCTACTTTTGATGGGTACAATACTTCACAAATAAAACTAGATTTGTAAACATGGTTACAATAAAATGATTCCCGCAGTTATTTTGAAGTGATGGAAAATGATGCTCAGTCCATGTGTGTATAGGCAAAAAACTTAAAATTTTCAAAAAATTTAACTCAAATTCGGCTTGATGAACATTTAAGATATTTTGATATGTTATGTAAAAATTTTTGAATTTTAATAAAAAAAAATATAAAAATAAATAGTCGTTGTGGTCCAACATTTCAAAAATCATAAAAATCAAATATATTGACTAAAATGGTCAATATATTTGAGTATATTAATTATTTAAAAAAATATTTTTCATGAAAACAAGAAGTAATAATCTTTCTATTTATAAAATAATATTTGAAATCGGTTCAGCGGTTCAGAAGTTATGATTTTTCAAAAATAAAAAATTTCGAAAAATGTCGATTTTTCTGATAACCCTATATCGAACATGGTCACCCTAATAAAATAATAAAAAAATACGGGTCTAATTATTTTCGATGAAGAACATACCATGCGATTTTGAGCAAAATCGGACAACTTTTTTTTTCAACTCTATTCTTTTCCCGTGGAATCGCTGTATATATATATATATATATATGTATATATATATATATATATATATATATGTATATATATATATATATATATATATATATATATATATATATATATATATATATATATATAAAATATATATATATATATATATATATATATATATATATATATATATATATATATATATATATATATATATATATATATATATATATATATATATATATATATATATATATATATATATATATATATATATATATATATATATATATATATATATAGATATATATATATATTTATATATATATACATATATATATAAATATCTCTGAAACCAGCGGGAGAAGTGATAAAACAATCAGCCGAATCACCTGAATCATATGAATCGGACGATGATGAATCGGGCACTTATCAATCTGCCGTGTATGCATTCCAATCAGATGACGATGAAATGGACTGGAGAAAACAGGATTGGACACAAAAAACCTATGAAGATAGGTTTGATGAAACTTTTCTTCATGCGTTGCATTTCTTCCCAGGCAAAACTAGAGCAACGGTGTATTTTGAACGATTTTTCAACTACGATGTCATACAACTGATTGTTACACAAACGAATATCTACGCAGATCAAAATCAAAGCTTAAATTTGGAGCCTTTATCTGCAGCAGAAATCAAAGCATCCCTTGGCAAGTATAGACTTATATTGCTCCAGTGATCCCTTTTTCCGCTGTTATGAAATTGCTTCAATAATGCCGTGCAAGCAATTCAAAAAAATTGCCGAGAACTTACATCTCAACGACAACCGTATGCAGCCTTCAAAGGGTTCCGAAAATTATGACAAGCTTTATAAAGTTCGTCCGATCCTTGTTCTTCTGAATGCTGCATGTCAAGCAGAAGCCAAGCCAACATCATCGCAATCGGTTGATGAATCGATGATTCTCTTCAAAGGATGATCAACGCTTAAACAGTATATGCCAAAAAAAAAAACCGATCAAGAGAGGTTACAAGAGCGGACAGCAAGACGGGATACGTTCTCGAATTTGAATTGTATACTGGCAAACGCGATGATAAGCAACGTACATTTGGCTTGGGAGCCAATGTTGTGGAGAGCTTAACCCAAAAGCTCATCGAGCAAGGATTCCATGGTCATGTAACCTTTGACAGTTTCTTTTCCATCAGATTTACCTTGTGTACTCAAAATGTACAGAAGTAAGTCTACACCGAAAAAGCGAAAGCAGTTTGTTAAAAATTTGAATTGGTGTTTTTTAACGAAAAAAGCGCTTGTCGCTTTTTTGTACGAGCTTCACTGTACGAGTCCACTTTATTGTTCGGCAATCTTCATCGCTAGATTGGGAATCTCGACGGTTATTTTTCCCGTGAGACGGACATCATCGACTCGTGCGCCCGGCAAAGGCCCGCCTTTCAAGGTAGTCAAACGGAGAAGTGAAGATCGCAAGAATTTTATGCGAGTTTTTCACCCGACGGTCGCCAATAATCCGTTGGAATTCCACTCTACGTTAAAACCCTCTGTGGAAACGATACCGAGAGCGCGGCTGCAGTGAACCGTTGTCAAGTGTCGGACACTGAACCGGACCTCACCACAAAATATAGTAGTCTCTCTTATCCCCGCCCGATCATAGCGGAAAGGTACGCGAAGCCGGGTCGCCTGGGAAAGCGGGCTCCTATATTGAAAGAGACGGTCAATTCCGGACGCTCTCGACGAAACCGAAACCGGGAGTCATTCGTCCAGTCGCCAACATCAATTTCGGCCATACTGCGCACGGGTCATCGTCCATCGCTGATTTGCAGCTCAGCGGCGTTGATAGTTCCGCCGCCATCGTCACCTCGTCGCCATCTCATCGAGACTCATCCACCGGCAGCCATCATCAGTGACTCACCGTGGAATGAAAACCTGCGCAGGTATGTCGTTCAGTTTTCATGGCCATGATTTAACCCTTTATAAGGCAGTGGCAACTTGGTTGCCACCAACAATTCATATTTTTTTCTGTTCAGTCGAGAAAACTGTAGTTTTCAAGCAGTGGCCAAAAATTAGCTAAAATGGCTATTAAAAATGGCATTTGGGAAAATGTTTTAAATTAGATGGACAATTTCAGATCTTCTGAGTCAGGTTCTGCAGTTCTATTCATATTTTTACTGGTAGAATCACTTTTTCATTTGATGCAACATTTACGGCATATTGGTAGCGGCAACTATTTTGGCACCTACGTTTTGCTGCTTAACGGGCAGTGGTAACTATATTGCCACCGAAGATTTCAATAATTTCCTTATTAAATGCATTTATATTTTTTCTCTGCTCCAAATGAATATTGTTATTTTGGAAACACTTCTACACATGTTGAAACCCTACAAAAGTGAATTAACCATATGTCTTTATTTTGCGTATAAGCAAAGTGCAATATTTGAACGACGCAATAAAATCAACTAGAAATAGCAGAAAAAAACAACCAATTAAGTAAGTATTTTGATATACTGGTGTTCTTAAGAATCATCTGCTGCTCGATTTATATTCATCATTTGAACTTTAAATGTGCCCAGTGGCTCTCTGTGTCGTTTAAGATAGTTGTACTTGATAGATTTATTGATGGTGTGGGCTACACTACCGCTAGTGTGAAAAGAGCTTAATCTTGTGCCTTATGCGGATTGAATTCCTTCTACTGGGAGCACTGTTGCTGAACTCACGAGCATCAGCATCGCCGAACCGAAGGCCTCGACGTCTCCCATTTTGACTCATCCTCTTTTCGCACCCGACCGCTTCAGAGGTAAGACGTGCCCAAGTCCGTAGGATCCAGAGTTATACCGTGCTGGGGGATTCCAGCAATTTGCGCATTGACATTGGCGATCCAGCCAGTGATTTTATAAAGAACCCATCTAGAATCCTCCACATGGTAGGCGATTTAAAATTACTAAAATAAAAATACGCGATCTCACAGACAAAATGGCAGCCAATAAAAAAAAAGGAAAAGTGTTTAGCTAAATCTGCTGCTCAAAAAGGAATCATCTGCTGCTCAAAAAGGTATTTTTTTTTTCGGAAAATTGAACAAAAATAACGAGTTTATTTCGGGCCAAAAATTGGTGATAATGTCACCTGTTGTAACGCGCAATTTCGCGTTTTTGCTAAAACAATGCCGAAGACAATACCGAAGGCAGATTCTGACGATGAAATAGAAAGGGAATTGGAGAAGATTTGCGGACTGCCTGATGATCCCGATATTTCCGAAGAAGATATGGGGGCAGACGTGGAAGCGTCTAGCTTCGACAAACGGAGCTTATGCCAGGATGTAAATCTGCTCGACTTCCTTGCGAGTAGTGACGATTCGGTCGATGGTAGTGATGTTGCCAGTGGACGTCAAACGCCCTTATCGGAAAGAGAATTCCAGTTGTGCTCATCGGATTTATCAGATCAACTGCCTGGATATATCCGAGGATGACCTGGAAGCGGATTCGGAAGTACCAAGCATGAGTGAACTGCGACATCTCTTCGAGGAAAGTGCTGCTGCTGCTCACGCTGCTGCTGGTGATGCTGGTGCACTGTTTTCTGACAGAGAACCACTGCCGTCCACATCGGGTCTGCAACATCATTTTGGTAAGCATTATATTTCGTCTGAAACAAGCGGGAGAATTTCTTCCCAGGCAAAACTAGAGCAACGGTGTATTTTGAACGATTTTTCAACTACGATGTCATACAACTGATTGTTACACAAACGAATATCTACGCAGATCAAAATCAAAGCTTAAATTTGGAGCCTTTATCTGCAGCAGAAATCAAAGCATACCTCCATCCCTTGGCAAGTATAGACTTATATTACTCCAGTGATCCCTTTTTCCGCTGTTATGAAATTGCTTCAATAATGCCGTGCAAGCAATTCAAAAAAATTGCCGAGAACTTACATCTCAACGACAACCGTATGCAGCCTTCAAAGGGTTCCGAAAATTATGACAAGCTGTATAAAGTTCGTCCGATCCTTGTTCTTCTGAATGCTGCATGTCAAGCAGAAGCCAAGCCAACATCATCGCAATCGGTTGATGAATCGATGATTCTCTTCAAAGGATGATCAACGCTTAAACAGTATACGCCAAAAAAAACCGATCAAGAGAGGTTACAAGGTGTGGACAAGAGCGGACAGCAAGACGGGATACGTTCTCGAATTTGAATTGTATACTGGCAAACGCGATGATAAGCAACGTACATTTGGCTTGGGAGCCAATGTTGTGGAGAGCTTAACCCAAAAGCTCATCGAGCAAGGATTCCATGGTCATGTAACCTTTGACAGTTTCTTTTCCATCAGATTTACCTTGTGTACTCAAAATGTACAGAAGTAAGTCTACTCCGAAAAAGCGAAAGCAGTTACAGCAAGGCGACTACAGGTGGCGCATCAAAGAAAATGTTGCCTTTATCATGTGGCAAGATGTGAAACTTGTCACAATGCTAACTACAGCGTTTCATCCAGCTTAAGATAAAACTGTATGTGAAAGTAAGCAGAAGGACGGATCTAAAAAAATCATCGAATGTCCAAAGGCAGTGCTGGAATATACAGTATATTATATACTAAACGTATAGGTGGCGTTGATCGCTTCGATCAAAAGCGAAGCACCTATGAATTAGGTAGGAGAAGCAAAAAATGGTGGACGCGCATTTTCTACTTCTGTATAGATCTAGCCATCACGAATGCGTTTTTACTATATATCACCAACAAACGTGTGAAGAAGAGTTAAAGAAAAGCGGAAAAACATTCAAAACCGATGATGCTTTGAAGAAAAACTGGGAGAAATAGTGTAAGGAAGATGGACAAAGCCTCGCACAAGATCTCATGAGCAGTGTTAAGAGAAATGTACAAGCATTCAGCTTGGGGGAGGAAATTCAATGAATAAATTATGCCAAAACATATCTTATATATAGTTATTTGATCCCTGAAAATTTGAGAAGTATTCGATTTGAAATGAATTTTTGGTGATCATTTTTGTGTCTCATTTTTCCGAGTCCAGTCATTATGTATCACGAAAAGTTACAAAACTCTTTTTATAAAGTCATAAACATTCGAGAGATATGGATTTAATGTCTACTTTGAAACACTTCAATGATGTTCGTTTATGCTTTATCAGCCATTCAATAATGAAAACATCATAATTCACTATACAATGACTTTGTTCCTTCGGTTTGTGTTTGGATGAGGCACTTGAATACAAACAACCGCAAACTCATGTATTTTCACTTAAATTTTACCAATAACAACCATTTTACAACGTTATTGATACAACAGGCCATAGTTGGGAACATACAAAAAAATATGTCCCCAACATTGGGTCTATGACTTTCTAGTAAAATCATTGAAATTTCAACTATATTAACAGTTAGTTTGAAAGGTGTAACTATTTTCTGTACATTCAGACTGTATTACTCGTTTAATCGATTCAATTAAGCCAAATTTCAATCACTTGAAGATCGTATAAATCATCTGTTCAGCTTAACGAGTGAAATCATGATGCCCCAAAAGTTCAAGAAATCGTAAATTACGCGAAAGTGAACAACTATAAGTTTATTAATTTTGTCGCAATTGCTTCGAATTGCATCGGTAATCCTTAAAGCAACATGATCTTGTTGATTATCGCTGAATTTATGACGCTCTTGATACTGTAACCGTTCGCGCAACAACTCGAGGTTAGTTAACACACAGTGGCTTAAGCGCCACTGGGCAGGCCTATGTATGTTCCGTTAAAACAGATAAAATGAACCATAACAAAATTAAAAACGCTCCTTAAAAAACGATTGTATGATCTATAAAACTTTGGCGATATTTACTCAAAAAGTACCAATGATCCATAAAATATATCAGTAAGATCCATATTTTATGTAAATTGTAGCAACAGTATTACAAAAATGTACCGCTTAATTATTTAAAACTGAGCATTTATTTTGAACGAACTACCCACAAACACATCGGAAATGAGCCATAAAACATTGAAAAAGATATATTAAATAAACAATTTTTATCCATGGAAAACCTGTTTTGGTCTTTAATGAAGCTCGATGTGTTCCATCATAAAGGCATAAATTATCCATTATTCAATACAAACGAATCATAAAACGGTCTTAATGGTTCGGTATTTTTGGCCAAATTGTTAGCTAAGTTATCTATTTTGTTCCATAATTAAAATTAAAATGCGCATTAGAAAATATGCTATTCATCTCTACAATGCCATCGTTGGATCCTTAAAAAGTAAAATAATAATCCATAAAAATACGCAATTCCACAACAAAAAAATTCAGTTTGGTGGACCCCTCAAAAAAAAACACCGATTGAATTGATAAGATGTTCCATGAAAAATGACAATTGATCCTTAAAACATATGTAGCTGAAGATCCACGATATAATGGTGAAACGTACTTGAAAAACGGTAACTATGCAAATTGGTCACTATTTCCTCAATAAATGCTCCATTAAATGACAAAAAGTCTCTCTCTGGTAACCCCATACCACAGACAAACGGACATAACACTCGCCAGTTTTTTTTTATCGAACACGCGTTCAACGGTAAATTTAATGTAATTTCCTCGTTAGTTTTCCTTTACCTGAGGAACGCATATTCAATTTCCATGCGTTTAACGTTTATATACCACAACCATCTGTCCAGTTTGTTGTCCTTCACAGTGTGCTCAACAAGTGGCGGAAGTGTTTCAGCGACGCTCTTTTACTGTTAGAAATATTCAATGTGTTATGTCTGTTTGTTTGTGCTTATACAAAAGGGTGAATGGATGCTAAAAATACCGAATTCAAGCGTTATGTACCTTACGGATGGCCCCGTTATTGATTCCACAATACACTGAATTATTTTTTTACGCGATTTTATTTATTTAGATTTTGAACATGTGATTTGAGAACTCGAATGTGAACCATCAACCAAGCTGAAATCACACAAGCTAAGCAAATGCTGATGGTACCAACATGATCCCAAGGGAGGAAGTGTTTTTTCTTCAGTTTTTCATAATAGAAGTCAAAATGTTAAACGATCAGCCTTCATATTTATTTTTCAATAGTAATAATAACAACAGTAAAAACATTAAATATAATTCAAAACGTGACAATTGTAACTATAGTAAAAACTGCAACAGCATCAGCAACAGCAACAAAACCAGCAATAGAAGAAACAATAATAGGAGCAAGAATTACGGCGATTATTCAATGCAAAGTGTCTTTGAGACGAGCTTCGGGCGACCACTGGACTTTTTCGTACTCAATAGAACGGTGTTTGCCTCTGGTCGCAGTATACAGCAATTTCTTTTCACTGCTACCACCAGTATATGTGCACAGCCGTTGATTTTGAAGAAGTGTGTGCATGTACAAGTCCACGTATTAAATCGGCCACTATTCAAATGCACTCGATGGATGTGTCCATGTTCCTCGGCGTACGCTTCAAGGTTAGAATACACATGATTCTCGAATCGTGTTATATCCATCGACAAAACTTCGGTATTCCCTTTGCCAGGAATCTACACATTCTGTGCGTGATTCTTGTTGACTGTTCGCAATTTCTTCGGCCCCTTCAATATGTCAAACGCTTTTCGTTCGTCGCCAAGGTTCACCGATCTTTCCATGGCAATTTCCCGATCTGGACTGCTGTAGGCTTGAATTATATTCATCATTTGAACTTTAAATGTGCCCAGTGGCTCTCTGTGTCGTTTAAGATAGTTGTACTTGATAGATTTATTGATGGTGTGGGCTACACTACCGCTAGTGTGAAAAGAGCTTAATCTTGTGCCTTATGCGGATTGAATTCCTTCTACTGGGAGCACTGTTGCTGAACTCACGAGCATCAGCATCGCCGAACCGAAGGCCTCGACGTCTCCCATTTTGACTCATCCTCTTTTCGCTCCTGACCGCTTCAGAGGTAAGACGTGCCCAAGTCCGTAGGATCCAGAGTTATACCGTGCTGGGGGATTCCAGCCATTTGCGCATTGACATTGGCGATCCAGCCAGTGATTTTATAAAGAACCCATCTAGAATCCTCCACATGGTAGGCGAATTAAAATTACTAAAATAAAAATACGCGATCTCACAGACAAAATGGCAGCCAATAAAAAAAAAGGAAAAGTGTTTAGCTAAATCTGCTTCAATACCACCATTTTACAGCCGCAGCGGAACGCTTGACTGAAAAAAAACACCAGCAGCCGGGTTTGCTGGCACGCTCTAACGCACGCATAATAGCATCGCAATTGTTAAACCGCAGCAACACGCATTACTCAAAAATAAAAAGCATCAGCAGCATGTTTTCTGATTCTTGCCACGCGCTAAAACTAGCATAAAAGATTCACAGCCGCGCAAGACGCATCAGTAAATCTATGCATCAATCAACATCTAAGCAATGCAAATAACCTTCCTCGGCAGAATATACCATTCTACAAACGCATTATAAATTGACAAAATTATAAAAAAAAGTTCTATCATTCATCATTATGCAGATGAATTGCACATATTTAAAGAACACTTTTGGTTACTTTTTAATTCAGCAGTACCAATTACTCTATTCTAAGGCAATTTGGTTAATAGTCATTAATATTTGCAGGCTGTAAAATTCGAAATTAGGCAACAGTATTCGAAATAAAAGTGGAAAGAATGGCAAACAACGGAAAATACATTCGGGCAGCAGGTGTTACCCGCCCTAACGATGGAGAAGTCGAACAGGAATCTAACCTCAATATCATGGACAAAAATAACAGCGATGATGAGAGTGAATGTTCAGGAACCAGCGAGTGCAGCAAACGCCCTGGAAGTGGCAGCAACAGTGTAAATCAGGACGATAGTGAGGATGACGATTACTCTAGTGACGACCATCACAGTGCTAACAGCCCAAATACTGTTCGTTCTCTTAGCGAAGATGAGTTGCCTAGTCACACGCAACATACTAATTCAAACTCCGAACTCACCACTAACCCGACCGCAAACCAAGGAGAGAATAATGATACCAGTGACCGGATGAAACAGATTGAAAAAGTACTCGCCGATCTCACGAAAGTTATCAGCCGCTTCGAGTCCAGCACCCCGCAACCGATGAATCGAGAAACTGAAAAAAGTTGGGATTTCAGCCATGAATCTCCTAAGCCGCAATGTTCATATTCAAACGTTTGTCCCGAACATATCAAGTCCTTTCCCAACGGCGTTCGTCCCAATAAAATGTGGGCCGAATGGTATGAGTTTATCGAAAACTTTGAGGTTGCGGTGTCCCTGAACAATGCGAACGATCCCGTGTATAGGTCAAAGTTATTGTATCTTTCCCTTGGTCAGGAGTTAAAACCGATTGTCAAGGCTGCTAATTTGAGATCGAGTCTTACGGATACAAACTGCTATACATCTTTCGTACGGAACATCGAAGGCCACTTGCGCTCAATGACGGATACCGTCGCCGAGCACCAAGCGTTCTTGCGGATGAAGCAAGAGAAAAGCGAATCCACTGTTGCTTTTCACGCTCGTCTAGTGAGGAACGTTAAACTTTGTAGCTATAGCGTCAGCGATCAGAACAGGTTCGTACGAGCTCAATTACTAGATGGATTGCGGAACAAAGAGTTGGTAAAGGCGGCCCGTATCTATGCATATGACACCAATTTCATTGTGCAGTCAGCCACTTGCGATGGAGCATACGATGCAGAAACAGCAGAACAAGTTGACACCAACATTTACAAAGTTTCTCAAAGCAATGGACATGGTTCAAAGAGAGTTAATCTTCGGCAGTTGTACAGTCATCCCCCAACAAAACAACGGCGTATGAATCCCGACTACACTCAAGCACAAGAACGGCGTTCAAACGCAATAGATGGTGCAAATAGCTACAGACGACAAATGAGAGATAACCACCCATACCAACAATTACAAGATCGTCGCAAGCGCTGTCCACGATGCAATAGCGCTTTCCACCGGAATCCGCAATGCCCTGCTCTCTCCAGAAGATGTAACACTTGTGGCCAGCGTGGACATTTTGCAGTTACCTGTCAAGTAGGACGGCTTAGGATGGTACAGCAAAACGCAAGATACTCGGACGCCGAATCTTCCAATGAAGAAACTCATGTGGAGTTAAAACAGGTAAAGCAAAAGTAATTGGCATTCTTGTTTATTGTTTTTTTTCCCTTTCTGAAATAAAATGCAATTAAATAAACGGAACGCACCAATAATTCTGTTAATCACGCACCCTATCTCGAATTCTTTTAATCCCTTTTACTATAGAGTATCAATGCTCTCACTCTGGATGACGCGTTGGTCGACTGCAGTATCGGATCAAGCAGTCCCATACGCTTTCTTATAGATTCTGGTGCCGACGTCAATGTTATCGGTGGCAAGGATTGGACGTACCTAGAACGCGAATTGCAATCTGGTCAAGCGAAACTATCAACCCTTCAGCGATCCCAAAAGGACTTGCACGCTTACGCTTCTACAAAACCAATGCCGATCAAATGCACATTCAAGGCGAAGGTTGAGGTATTAGGAACAACAAAACCTTCAGTGCTAGCAAAATTTCACGTTGTCCCAGACGGAGTACGATCACTCTTGGGTCGCTCCACAGCAAACGATTTAAAACTACTACAACTGGGAAAGAGTGTGAACAGTTTTAAAATGCTTGATGACACTATATTCCCAAAACTGCCTGGGGTCAAAGTGAAATTTAGTGTTAACAACGCGGTTGCTCCCACCAAAAACGCATATTACAACGTGCCGGCTGCGTTTAGGGAGGCAGCACGGCAACGGTTGCAAGACATGGAAAACCGCGGAATAATTGAAAAGATCACGTCTGCCCCCAGCTGGATAAGTGGCATGTCGGCGGTAGCGAAGGGCAAGTCGGATTTCCGCCTCGTAGTCAACATGCGAGCGCCAAATAAGGCGATTAATAGAGAGTATTTCCGCCTTCCTTTGATTGATGAAATGCGGGTTAAACTCCACGGGTCGAAGTTCTTTTCAAAGTTTGATTTAAGCAACGCATTCTATCATCTAGAACTGTGCGAGGAGTCGCGAGAGCTCACAACTTTCCTTACGGAAAGTGGCATGTACCGCTTCACGTGGCTGATGTTCGGTGTAAATTGCGCTCCTGAAATATTTCAGCGAGAAATGGTCCGCTTATTCGCCGGCATAGACAACCTGATCGTCTATATAGATGATATACTAATTTTTGCGGAAACTTTGGAGGAGCTAAGGAAAACAGTTAGTAAAGTGCTGCAAATTTAGTGAGCAAATAATCTAACTATCAATGCTGCCAAATGCGAATACGACAAGGATAGATTGAAGTTTCTTGGCCACGAATTAGACGGCGACGGTTTCCACATCAACGAAGAAAAGATTAGAAGCGTGCGTAGCTTTCGTGAGCCAGCTACAATATCCGAACTAAGAAGCTTTTTAGGATTAGCGTCTTTTATTAGCCCTTACATTCGGAATTTCGCTGAAGTATCTCGACCACTGTGGGAAATTACAACAAAAAAAGAATGAACCTGGGGACCGTACCAAAAAGAGGCTTTCGCGCAGATGAAATAACGCATACTACACTGTACAACCGCCCTTGGATTTTTCTCGGATAGTGACAAAACCATCTTATACACGGACGCCTCCCCCAACGCACTAGGAGCTGTACTTGTACAGGAAAGCAAGAATCACAATCCGAGGATAATTAGTTTTGCGTCCAAAGCTCTTACGGTTACCGAACGAAAGTATGCTCAGAACCAACGGGAGGCGCTAGGCGCAGTATGGGGCGTCGAGCACTTTTCATATTTCCTCCTTGGCAGACAGTTCACACTACGCACAGACGCTCAGGGAGTAGCTTTTATTCTCAACAGATCGCGAGAGGACTCGAAACGGGCTTTAACTCGTGCAGATTGCTGGGCTCTCAGGCTGAGCCCGTATAGGTATGATGTAGAGTACGTACGCGGAAGAAACAACATTGCTGATCCATCATCTACGCTTTATGATGGCGAGGACGAGCCTTTCAATGATGACATCAGTCCATGGGAAGTCGCAGTACTAGACGCGAACTCAGTGCAAGAAGTTACTGAAGAAGAGATCGTGTCTGCAACATCCAATGACGTGGCGCTTTAACTCGTCATGAAGGCTCTAGAAACAGGAATATGGTCAAGTGTCGAGGCATGCTACAAAAACGTGAAGGACGATTTATCAATCCGCGATGGTATGATAACAAAAACAGGCTGTGCTGTAATTCCAACAGTACTTCAGGAGAAAGCGCTAAGAGTAGCACATGAAGGACATCCATCTGTCGCCAAGATGAAGAGTATAATCAGGCAGCGTGTTTGGTGGCCAAGGATGGCAAGCAGAGTTCAACAATGGGTTGATTCGTGTGAAACATGCGTGACGAATGGCAAAAGCCTACCCCCCTTGCAAAGGATTCCCACACCAAGAGTGGTATGGGAGCGCATAGCTCTCGATTTTAACGGGCCATATGTGATATTCAACGGAATTTCTATTCTTCTTATCGTTGACTACAGATCAAGATTCCTTATTGCTCGATCTGTGAAGTCTACCAGTTTCGAATGCGTCAAGAAAGTTCTCGATGAGATATTCGAAAAGGAAGGCTATCCAAAGAGCATCAAATCTGCCAATGGGCCCCCATTCAATGGCACGGACTACAAGGAATACTGCAGTCAACGAGGAATATCAACAATTTTTTCTACTCCACTATTCCCCCAACAAAATGGAATGGTGGAAAGTTATATGAAGGTTGTGAACAAAGCAATGACTGCAGCCGCCACCAATAAGACAAACAACGTTGATGAGCTTCGTCAAGCAGTACACGCACACAACGCTGGAATGCATAGCATAATTAAATTACCACCAGAGGAGGTTATGCTGGGAAGAAGAAATTTAACGTGGGTTGCCGTTGATTGAGCACCAGCGAACTATCATTGACGACGATCTTCTTGACGACAGAGACCGACATGCAAAGTTGGAGGGGAAGCGTAGGGAAGATTCCCGTCGCAGTGCAAGGAAATGCCGCGTGAAGCCAGGAGATATCGTGCTTGTCCAACGACAGAAACGTGGCAAAGGACAGTCGCGATTTTCTCCCAATAGACACACGGTTGTTGAAGAGAACAATGGGACCTTAGTGCTTAACGATGCCGATGGTCATATTGTTAAGCGTCACGTCTCACAAACGAAGAAACTATCCAACTATTTGAAGCCTGTAGACCAACGAACTGGAGACGGTGAAGCATCAAAAGGTGCACAGGAATCTCATTCAATTCGCCGGGGAGAACGCACTAGAAAAACACCAGCCCATCTACAACAATACGTTCGATATGTTGTGTGATGTTGTTTTTTTTTTTGGGGTAACGCTAAGCTGCAATAAAATAAAAAGATTAAATGTGTAGTAATGTGTATTAAATTATTCCTTTTGCATTGTTTCGAAGAAACTCTCTTCGTAGTCCAAGCGATCCAAACGACGAACTTGCCTGACTTGCCTATCTTGTGAACATGTTTTTGACGTTTTCTTTTGCCTGCGCATGCAAATTTATGTTGAGTGGGTTTGGATTGTTAAACCTCCCTGACTTAAAGCACCCCCAGCGAAACGCTTTTGGTACACTGAGGAAAAGTTTCAGCAGTATTTTATATGGAAATGAGTATTATGAATAACAGTTTAATATATTTTTATATGTATGTATTGCGTTTAAAAAATTGTGTTTTACGTAATCAAACAAATTGTGTTTTACGTAATTATGCATGTAACAATAATACAGATAATTAATGCAAAGTCAAAATAGAACTGAGCTTAATTTTTTTTTTTTCGAGAGAGAGAGGTGGATGTGTGGGCTACACTACCGCTAGTGTGAAAAGAGCTTAATCTTGTGCCTTATGTGGATTGAATTCCTTCTACTGGGAGCACTGTTGCTGAACTCACACGAGCATCAGCATCGCCGAACCGAAGGCCTCGACGTCTCCCATTTTGACTCATCCTCTTTTCGCTCCCGACCGCTTCAGAGGTAAGACGTGCCCAAGTCCACAGGATCCAGTGCTATACCGTGCTGGAGGATTCCAGGAATTTGCGCATTCACAGCCTCCAAGGCGTTATTGGTAACTGGTACTCCGGGTTGAGCAGCCTCGTACCACATCGCCAATTTCTCATTTCGGGCATATTTACTACAGAACTGTGAGAAGGCTTCATACGTTTTGTTCGTCTCCACAAAAAGTTCCAGAGCAACAGCAAAATGCTGCTTCATGGGCGCTACTTGCAATATCGTTATTTCCCCCCCCCATAACCTGCTCTTGGGGCATCTCTGTCGACTTTTTGAAATGTTTAGTTAAGTTTTCCTTCACATGGAAGTAGCAGTTCAACAAAATTACCGACTGACCAAATACGCAACGTGCGGCATTTTTTAATGCCAGCTCCCCATCGCTGAGGAATGATGTTACGTTAACTTCAACGCCTAGCTTTGAAACTGCTACTTACATGCAGCGATTGGAAAACCAGTCCATAGTCAGTCTGCTCCTGATTTGAGATACATGCAAAGGCGATAGGATGGGCTTTCCTCATCTCGTCGATCCCGCAAACAACCATCAAAGGGTATCCCTGCAGCGTTGTTTTGAACGTGCAGTCTACTGCTACAATTTTGAAACGTGGTAGCAGCAATAGTAGCCGTTTCGAGGATATGACGAATCGGACTGACCAAATACGCAACGTGCGGCATTTTTTAATGCCAGCTCCCCATCGCTGAGGAATGATGTTACGTTAACTTCAACGCCTAGCTTTGAAACTGCTACTTACATGCAGCGATTGGAAAACCAGTCCATAGTCAGTCTGCTCCTGATTTGAGATACATGCAAAGGCGATAGGATGGGCTTTCCTCATCTCGTCGATCCCGCAAACAACCATCAAAGGGTATCCCTGCAGCGTTGTTTTGAACGTGCAGTCTACTGCTACAATTTTGAAACGTGGTAGCAGCAATAGTAGCCGTTTCGAGGATATGACGAATCGGAATTTTCCATTATCGTGATCTGTGTCACTACTAATGACAAATGTTTCATGAGCATCATCCGATATGGCAGAATTCGATGCCACCCACTGCTCAAGCTCAACTGTAAAAATTCAATTGTAAAAAATGCATTAATGTAATCATTTGAACTATTCAATCAATTTTCAGTGAGGCAGAGAAGACACACTTGATCCTTTGTTTTAATTTAAGCTACATCTCAACGTGAAATTCATAATTTGATAATTGATTTTCAAAAATATTTCATATAGTTAACGAATAAATACCGACATTCTTAAATTCTTCACTATTCTAAAGTGGTGACTTTTTTCCGTTAATGGCAAACTACTAATGAAATGTTTCCAACAGGTACATAATGTTACGTCTTACAATATTCTTAGCCATTTCTAGTATACTAGAATGCTCTAGTAGACTACGTCAATTAACACACACACACACTTCCTAGTCGCAACTTAGCTCCCGTTCCCCATCAGCCAAATCATTGGCCTTAGCTAGCCCAGCATCATAGTGGCAACTCACAGAGAACAGACGTTCATGTTCGATCTGCTACTTGTGTAAAACTTTAAACCGACATTTCAAATGTAAGTCGTTATGCTCCTGGTAGGCGGCGCTGCAGTTGTGCGATAACTGTCATGTCAATGTTGTTATTGATAAAGCCTATCACATACCCTGAAAAGTTTTGTTTGTTTTTCTCTGCACTTGCTTTTTATACAGGCTGCCCATATTAACTATTACACACGTTTTTCGAGAAATGGTATATGGGCTTCAATGTCTTTTCTCTGTTATTAGATCACTGACCCAGGCGCTGATATATGGGTGACGCGGCACTAGGTGTCATTACAGCGAGTTGGACCAAATTTGTGGCATTTGAGACGGTCTACCAGACAACTAATGTGGTTAGAAAGTATAAGATGGCCTTATTTAAGTTCATTTAAGTAAAAAAAAATTTCATGTGGATATGGAAAGATTGCAACCACTCTAGATTGTATAAGTGATGTTCCGATGTCAATCGTAATTTAGCTCATAAGCAAAGAAGTTTTGCAAAAATATTAGTAAAAATATTTTGTTTTTGTGGTTTGCGTGTAGCCCTAGATATTCCCAGGTAAAAAAGTTGCATAGACCAATCGTTACAGATGAATCGATTACAATAACTGGGTTTCCCAGCAAACAATTCAACTGGCCAAATCCAACCGTAAATATTCATGGTTTCTTCCACAAACTGGATTCACAAGTGTTAACCTTTTGCTTCCCAATGTAAATACTGCAACAATTGAAAAATGAATATGAAAATACTATTGTTTCTTTGTGAGAAAATGTTTTGATTCGAACTCGATTACTTTGTGTATGCCAATAGGATTTTTCCTATTTCAAACAACAATGTGGGTAAAAATAGAGAGATGTATAGGATATAGGTAAAATTGACAACAGGCATGGGAACAACTTCATTTATTGCAAACTAACTACTTTGAAATACCATATAAAATGAAATATATGCATCAAACTTACCAAGACACAATTTTCCGCTGCCGAATAGTTTTTCTTTCGAAGTTTTTACTGCATAGTTCAATGCCCCTTTTGCGATATTTCCATCTGTAAACTTCAGATGGGTTTTGACATCCTTCGAAGGTAAACCCGAACCAAGTAGGTGATCAATGAGCTCTTTGTGTTGAATGGTCATCTTAGACCATGCCATGTTCTGAACCGATGCATTCTGTCAAGTGTGTTTTCCTCTAGCACTGATCGTTGCAGCACCTGATGTGTTGGGTATGAATACCTGGCGCACTGTGGTTTGGCCCTGACCTTGATTTTTGCACAGTTATAGTACCGCATTCGCCCTTTTGATGGCATATTCTCTGTCTTAAGGCGGAACCCAAACTCATGATTGGCAACAAATTTAGCCACCTCCTCTTATTGTAGTGAATGAATAATCGACCATGTTTCTCTGTTTTTCACTGCGAAGTTGGGCTCACTGGAGACTATCTGCAGCATGCTGTGGACCTTCATAAATAAAATCGTATATAAGTCAACTTATAACCACAAGAAATATTGCTAATAAAATTCTTAAGTTTAAGTATATGTAGTTTGAAAGATTATCATTCGTTGCAATTCCTTTTTTAGGGTGTCAGCTCGCAAGGCCCACAACCAACCCCACTATCTCGCAGGAACCATCGTGATGTTGCTGTTTAACAGTCCCAAGCACCTCCAGGACTTTCGGCTTTTGTATTTAGAGTCCTGGGCGCACTAACAAGACGGTGACTCAGCCACTCCTAACATGGAGAACAGACGCTGTTTTGTGCCGCCCTAACATGGAGAACACACGCTCAAATGGGTGAAGCTTGGACCTTTACCCTTATTTTTTGGCTTGCTTTTATCTCGGCTGCTTTCGGATATTTGTGGGTTTTGGAAGAAACTCAACAGAGTCCAACAACTGCTCAGTCCCCACACATCCTAAACAGTCCCCGCCGCTCGTCCGGGGCTACTTATTCGTGTGAAGTCCGACAGAATTGGTACCATAAATGGCGTCAAGTCAGACGGGACCAAGTAGCATAATTATAAAACATTAGATATTAATAGCATTGCATATCTTAACAAATCATATTTATAATTATGCAACTTGTTAATTTGAGTATTTGAGTACATATGTGGTTGTAGAATTTATCAATTCTTAAAATCCAACTCTTTGCAATTATTATGGTTTTGCTTCGTTTCTTAATAGCTTTAAGCTTCCGTTAGCGAGACTCCGCAACGTACTTCGAATGCATTTGCTGAGAAATTTTTCTGTGAACATAGTAGTCAAACTGGACAATGAAATTTATCACCCTCTTGTTTTATGCTCACAGAAAATCAAAGCTTTAGAAAAGTAAGAACATCTAATGAAACAATTTATTGCTAAAATTTAATTAAGGCGTTTCTGCTTTTGTAAACAATCACTTCGTTTGCTAATTTATCTGAAAGAGGGCTTAATTTTTATTTGTTACCTTTTGTTCTAGAGAAAATGACTACGAAAGCCATTGTTTACAAAAGCAGATTCACCCTTATCTAATGTTGCCGCTGAATTATTATTTCATTTTGACCTTGTACATTTTGTTTCATATTTCATTTCCTTGATGCCCTTCTTTCTCGGTTATGCTATTCTATGCTAGTATATGGCATACAATTTGACGTTTTCAATTGTGGCATAGGTTAAATTATGAAAATTTCACTCAAACAAAATCTATTTACTGTTAAATTTAATTGATCGTCCTGAAAAGAACGGTGATAATATCACGCGTTCATCCGTTAAATAAACGGTATTGCCTTGTCTCCCATACCATAGCCAAATGGACTGTGTCGGGAGAGCAAAGCCTCGGTCGAACTGGCAGCATGAAGCTGCTTTCGAACACTGAACAAATTACGTTCGCCCGCGGGTATATACTACACAGAAACAAAAGCGTTCACGAAAATGAAAAAGGACCGTGATCTAGTTCACGTTTTCAGGATTTTTACCTAATATCGTGATTTAGTTCATAATTACGTGATTCAGTTCACGTTGTATTTTTGCTTGTTCTCGAATTCATGACTGCAGTTCACGGATCCGGGCACGGATTTTTTTCCGTGTAGCGTTAATAGCATAACCAAGAAAAAGGAAGTCACAGAGATGCAGCACGAAGCAAATTCAATAATGGGGGATGGATCACAACTTATAAATCAGACACCGGCAACAAAGCAAAGTTATTTTGAAGAAGAAGAAGACATTTGCTACCCGCTTCCTTGGACTGTGTCAGGGAAAACAATTTTTCAACCTGTTGATATGCAAATTTGTATGGCAGCAAAAGTAGGTCATTTTTAATTGAAAAAATGAACTACTTATACTAATGGAACTTTTTTCAAATTTCAATGCAAATTTTTTTGAATTTTTCTGATCAAATAGCGTATGAGTGAAGTCATTCTGTTTAGTCGAACGAGAATTATAAGCGTTCAAAAACCTTTCACTTTTGCGTAACGCTCTGATTTTTCAAAATTTAAAAATGACACCCGGCTTAGAAAAGAGAAACGTAGTCCTACGTTAAAAAGTAAATGGGTCTGTGTCCAAGAGCACGATCGCAAGATTGACGTTTGACAACGATTCGTCGGTTGGTACCAGAGGATTAGATTAATCGTTCGGTTTGTTAAATTAATCTAATGTCAAAAATTTTAGTCGAATAATCAGAAAAATAAAATAAAAATCGGATAAATGGTTTGATATATTTCCTTCATCCAGTATCTAGTTGGTATCTTAACTAAAAAAACCTTCTCTGATATGTTTGACCAGTTAAAGGTCAGACTATAGAAGCTTCTTTATCAATGTTGGTGCTAAAAGATCTGTTTTAAAAACAGATCTGTTTGCATAGCCAAACAAATCTGTTTGCATAGCCATGCATCGATCAAAACAGGTAGGTGTGTTATCTATCAGTTTTCATGAATAATGAATGAAACTTGAATTTATCCCATAAAACCACTTTTGATCACCCCTTGCCCCTAAAGCTCTTTCAAACGCCTCTTGCTCATGTTTGTTAAATTTGCAATAGTTTACTATTGATAAACAGTTAAATTTTTGGTGCCAAAACATTGCTAAATAAATGTCCTGAATGGTTTATTACTTGACGTACATATTTACATTTGAGAAATATGCAAGAAATCGACCCAGACACCAGCAAACAAAAAGTCCGAGGACTCAAGTCACATGAGATCGCTGTCTATGATGAACATACGTAAACCCACTTATTTAGGATGCAACACTCACCTCTGGCTTCACTGTAACGCTTTCTGCATGAGTCAAAATAGCAACGCCTGTTTCTGCGAATGCAGCTGAAGTGTAATACTCATCTGGGGTTCCTTTTTGGTTCGTACTTCTCGTCAGCGTCGGGACATTCTGAGTTGGTTCGGATTGCGTTTCCGATCTTTCGATTTTCGATCGTTTTCCAGATTCGCACTCATTACATCCTTTCTTTCCTGGGTCGTGTTCCTCAGTGCGTGACGTAGTTTGTTCTTCACTGGACCGAACAAATCCACTGTCCAAAGGTCTATCAAGGAGAGTGCTGACTCCGATCGCTTCAGCTGTAGTTTTCATTGTGTTTTTCCTACGCCGGAGATTTTTCTTCACTTTCTGCTTCGAATCTGCCCCTGATGGTATGCTGATATCGTCCTAGAAAAATCGGGAAATGTAAACAATGAATGCAATGAATAGCATATGATGTGAAATTAAAGTCGATATGCTACACAACAGAGAGAGGAAAACAAAAACGACAATTGCCAAAAATTATACTAACCTCAAGCTTAATTGCAGGACTTTCGGAAACCGAAACTGTGACATCATCAATGCATGTAAAGCTGGTCAGCGGCGGGATGGCCTGGGATGGATTTGCTATTATTCCGGAACCATCCTTTTTGGAATGTTTGTGATGACGAGTAAAACGTGACGCGATCAAACTACCACAATCGAACGGTTTTGTGGTTGTGATTTGCTCAAGTTTTTTTCGACGATTACATGCTTTCGCAGGCTCCAGTGCTGAATCATATATTGAGGGAGTCGAAGCAGACATTCGTTTTGTGATTTGGCTAAAAGATGATCTTCTTTTCATGATGTTTGGGCCCTGTTCGGAATAAAAATAACCAAAAAACTCAAGCACCCTATTAAGGTAAGTGTGATATTACGAAAGTTAGCAACCAAGTTACTCAGCTGCAGTGCTGACCTGGCGTTGTACCTTGAAACGGCAACGAGAACGTAAAAAAGGGTAGCAACAATCTTGCTACACTGGGCATTTTCATCGACGACGGTGACGGACGGAATTTAGACGATGACACCATCGTGAGGATTGCGGAGTCTGCAGCTTGAACTGTAGTTAGGCCTTAATTTATAAAAAAAAACTAGCTGACCCCGGCGCGGGCGTTCCTGCGCTTGCAAATAAATTAAAACCTTATAGATCTGGGGCGTTCATGGTTGTTTTTTGGAATGAGTATTGTTGAAATATTTTCGTTTGCTAATGTGTGTAATTTCTGCAAAAACAAACGTAGCTTTTTTAATTTAACCCTCGGATCTGTAGTTTCTCACACGATTTTTCATTAAAAAACACTCTAAATTAACTTCTTGTGCATAATGTTGTACTGAAAGTAGCTCAAGCATTCCCCTTTCTTGAGTAAGGAGAAGTTCAAACTTCTATCAGAACATGCTTCTTACCCAAGAAGTACACATTTTGTGTTTTAGTTGCCTGGATAATTCTCATGTGTAGTAGAAATCTGTGTATCATTTGTATGAGACCCCCCCCCCCTTTAAAAGGGAAGCAAGGGGTCTCAAACAACCATAACAACGTTTCTTGCCGCCATAAAGCTTCACTTGTTAAATTTGGTTCAATTTGCTTGATTAGTTCTCGAATGATACATAAATTACTGTTCAATTTTTATGCCCCCTTCCCCCCTTTTGGGGAGGTCAAACCATCATAGAAAAACATCCTGCCTTCAAAAACTCCCACATGCCTAATTTGTTTCCATTTGCAAGAATAGTCCTCGAGTTATGCAGAAATTACTGTTGCATTTGTATGAGAGCCCCCCTTTCCAAATGAGTGGGGGTCTCGAACCAACACAGAAAAAAAACCCACATACAAAACTCGGTTCCATTTGGTTGATCAGTTTTCGAATTATGCAGAAATCACTGGTTCATTTGTATGAGAGCCCCTTTTTCCAGATGGGGGAGAGGTCTCGAACCATCATAAAAAAATCAAAAATTCCCACATGCTAAATTTGATTCCGTTTGGTTGAAAAGATCCCGAATTATGCAGAAATTTGTGTTTCATTTATATGAGTGCCTCCTCCCCTCCTTCTTGAGAGGGAACGGATCTCAAAACACCATTAAAACATTTCATGTCCTCAAAAACCTTTACCTGCCAAATTTGGTTCCATTTACTTTATTAGCTCTTGGGTTACGCAGAAATTTGTGTTTCATTTGTATGAGAGCCCCCTCTTTTAGAATGAGAAGGGTCTCAAACAACCACACAAACACTTTTCACTTCTAAAAACTCCTACAAGCCAAATTTGCTTCAAAACTGCCAATACTCCTACAATAGAACTTGTGCGTTTATGGTTGTTTTTCGGAATGATTTTTGTTGAAAATTTTTCTTTGCTATATATGTGTCTTCAATTTTAGAGTTTGGTTTTTTTATTTTGTTCATGTTTTTACTAAAACAACTTCTAAACTCACTATCTTAACAAGTTATGCAGAAATTTGTGTTTTATTTGTTTGAATATTCTCGGACTCCAAAAACTCATGCATACAAATTTTCAGGCCGATCGGTTCAATATCTGTTTCATTTGTTTGAAAGCCCCTCTTTCCAGAGGAGGGAGAGTTCTCAAATCACCATATGAAAATAAACAGCCTCCAGAAGCCCCCACATGCCACAATTGGTTCCATTTGCATGATTAGTTCTCGAGTCATGCAGAAAATTGTATTTCATTTGTATGGAGGGGGGGGGGGCTTCATCCTCCTCTCTAGAAGAAAAAGCGTCTCAAACATAAAAACCTTCCCCGGCCTCGAAAACCCCTGCACACAAATTTTCACGCCTATTGATTCAATTTTTTTTATTGTATGGAAGCCCTCCTTTCCAGAAAAGAGAGCGGTCTCAAACCATAATAGAAAAAAAATCTGCCCTCAGAAACCCTCCCCCCATGCCAATTTTGGTTCCATTTACTTGATTAGTTCTTAAGTTTTGCAGTAATGTGTGCTTCGTTTGTATGAGAGAACCACCCCCCCCCCTCCCTTTGGAAGAGTCTCAAATAATCTCCATAGAAAAAAGTTCTGCCTCCAGAAACCACCACATGCCAAATTTGATTCCATTTACTTGAAGTTCTTGAGTTTTACAGTAATTTGTGTTTCGTTTGAATGAGACCCCCTGCCCCTCCTTCTTAAGGGATCTCGAACCACCATAGAAAAAAATCCTGTCTACAAACACTTCCACTGGCCAATTTTGGTTCCATTTGCTTCATTAGTTCTCGAGTTGGACAGAAATTTCTGTTTCATTAGTATGAGAGTCCCCCCTTTCAGAAAATGGAGGAGTCTTGAGTCACCTTAGAAACATTTTTTTCCTTCAAAATACCCACATGCCAAATTTGATTCCATTTCCTTTATTAATCCTCGAGTAATGTGGAAATTTTAGTTTCATTTGTATGTGAGCCCCCCTTTTCAGAAAGAGGAGGGGTCTCAAACCACCATAAAAACGTTTCTTGCCTCCAAAAGCCCCAACGTGTCAAATATTGTTCCATTTTCTTAATCAGTTTTTAAAGTTATGCAGAAATTTGTGTTTCATTTGTTTGAAAGCCCCCCCTTTTCAGGAGGTCAGGGGTCTCAAACTACCATAGAAACATTGATCACTTCCATAAACTTTCACATGGTCAATTTGGTTCCATTTGCTTGATGATTTCTCGCGTTATGCAGAAATTTATGTTTTAATTTGTATGAAATACCTCCCTTTCAAAATAAGAAGGGGTCTCAAACCACCATAGAAACAACTTCCAAAAATTCTCACATGCTTAATTTGGTTCCATTTGCTTGATTATTTCTCGAGCTATGCAGAAATTTGTTTCATTTGTATGGGAGCCCCTCCTTTCACAGAAGAGAGGAGTCTCTAACTATCATAAGAACCTTGCCCGGCCCCAAAAATTCCTTCATACGAAATTTCACGCCGATCGGTTCTTTTATGTCCGAGTCTGTAAGGTTCAGATAGACAGACAGAAATTCATTTTTATTTATGTATATAATATATATAATTGGATTGACCGCGAACGAAGAAAGTTGTTTATTTAAAAGTCTTTCACGTCCGGGAGAACCTAACTTGCAATAACGCTCACAAGCAGACACGGGTGTCGTAGCCCAGGACCGAGCTCAGGACTACAGGTGGACGCATAACCTTCGATTATATAATTATCATGAATGAAAAAATATGCTTCCATTCATAATTATTTGGGCTACGACTCTTTTCCGAAAACCACGAATTAATATTAGAATTTTAAGGAATAGAGCTCACCTGTAGAACGCCCTTCTTTTTAAGGAATTCTAGTTTGGCCAATTTACCTCGCCATAGTTCTTCTTTGGATGGCGGAATACCGGGAAACCGCAAGAACTGACACTAATCGCACGAATAGAATACGACACAATCCACAGTCCACAGTCGGTAATCGGTAATGCCTTGTTCAAGGGTGTTATAAAAAGTATTAACATGAAAAACGTCATCAAGATAGGCTTGCATCTTATTACAACGCTGTAGTCTGAACAAAGCATAAGGCGCTGAAACACAAAATGTTGGTGAAATTGAAATTGCCACAAGCTATTAGCTATGCGAAGGTAGCAGCAGACAAAAAAAAACTGCTTCTTAATTTATTCCAATAAAACCTACCGCAATGTATAAGCAACATGGCTATCGACACTTTTCGTGCACACGAGAGAATAGAACTACTCAATGAAGAATCATCACAAGGTAAATACAACATTGTGTTCACACGGAAAAACAAAACTACACAACTGTCTACCCGCGATACATGTACACTGGATAATGAATCTATGCGATGCATATTTAAAAACAGAATCGTATTTTGTTGCGCATAGCGTACAATATACATGCGATTACAAATGCAGACATAATATATAATAAATTTATAACAATATAGAATAGATTTATTTAAATTATTGATTAATTTTAAGCATAATTAATCATATATAAATATGTATGTATTCATATATATGTGAACATATTATAATTATATTAATATATAAATAATATGAATATAAATATACATATGAATATAATAAAATAATGTATTTAATTTTTTTTAATAATCATTTATTTGTATAGGCTCAATCGAATTAACTTTACAAAGCCAAATTTCCATATTTTTATACATCATTTATCTTAAAACTAAAGTAAGGAGGATAGAACCGATTACTCGCGGCCGTCTCGAGGTTAATAGGAATTACAAATTACGGATGGGAAAGAGGGTGGGAATTTTAAGTATGGTTTACAGATACATTAAATTTGAATTCTAAATTATCTCAACACTTATAACTATACAATTTATGGTTTTCTTTTGACTTGAACATTTGTTTAAAAAGAAAAATAAACATACACACATACACTAATAAATTTATTTAATTATAAATATTTATTTATATTGATATAAAATCAATAATTTATGCATAATAGGAAACATTAAAAAAATTGGACGAGGACATGGGTAAGCACGCTTGTTGTTAACCATTTAAATCCATTAATTGTTATTTTATATATTCTCCGTGCGAGGAGTAACGATTATGATGTTGAAGGAGATGTTCGCTCATCACCATGAGGCACCAAGAGTGAACAACAATGTTTTTGGCTAGAATTGAAAGATATGAAGAGAAAGTTTTTGATAGTTCCGCTAGTGTGCGGCAGGCTCGGAAACATAGCAGATGTTTTAGGAAAATTGAGCGAAAAGGGCATGTGTACAGTGGTACTCGAACCAACGACATTTTTGCCTAACATCCCACTGCGGGGTAGGTTAAAGCACGGACTAAGTCCGCCACTTCAACAGGCAAAAATGTCCGGTTGGAAGACGCTCATGTACCACTGTGGCTTGTATAGTTATTCTAGCGATCTATTGTGTGCACTCTGTTTACTGATGCGCACATGGGAGAGGAACTCTCTCCTTTTTTGGGTTTGTTTTGATTCGCACCGACTGACGATCACTAAAGTTTTTTCTCGTCGTCTCCAACGTAGAGACCTCGGAGAGAAACACCGTGAAGCGATGCGATACTGGTCCCCACCAGTATAATTAATGGTTACCACCATTTATGGTTTCACATACATTAATTGTTATTTTATATATTCTCCGTGCGAGGAGTAACGATTATGATGTTGAAGGAGATGTTCGCTCATCACCATGAGGCACCAAGAGTGAAGAACAATGTTTTTGGCTAGAATTGAAAGATATGAAGAGAAAGTTTTTGATAGTTCCGCTAGTGTGCGGCAGGCTCGGAAACATAGCAGATGTTTTAGGAAAATTGAGCGAAAAGGGCATGTGTACAGTGGTACTCGAATCAACGACATTTTTGCCTAACATCCCACTGCGGGGTAGGTTAAAGCACGGACTAAGTCCGCCACTTCAACAGGCAAAAATGTCCGGTTGGAAGACGCTCATGTACCACTGTGGCTTGTATAGTTATTCTAGCGATCTATTGTGTGCACTCTGTTTACTGATGCGCACATGGGAGAGGAACTCTCTCCTTTTTGGGTTTGTTTTGATTCGCACCGACTGACGATCACTAAAGTTTTTTCTCGTCGTCTCCAACGTAGAGACCTCGGAGAGAAACACCGTGAAGCGATGCGATACTGGTCCCCACCAGTATAATTAATGGTTACCACCATTTATGGTTTCACATACATTAATTGTTATTTTATATATTCTCCGTGCGAGGAGTAATGATTATGATGTTGAAGGAGATGTTCGCTCATCACCATGAGGCACCAAGAGTGAACAACAATGTTTTTGGCTAGAATTGAAAGATATGAAGAGAAAGTTTTTGATAAAACATCTGCTATGTTTCCGAGCCTGCCGCACACTAGCGGAACTATCAAAAACTTTCTCTTCATATCTTTCAATTCTAGCCAAAAACATTGTTGTTCACTCTTGGTGCCTCATGGTGATGAGCGAACATCTCCTTCAACATCATAATCGTTACTCCTCGCACGGAGAATATATAAAATAACAATTAATGTATGTGAAACCATGAATGGTGGTAACCATTAATTATACTGGTGAGGGACCAGTATCGCATCGCTTCACGTGTTTCTCCGAGGTCTCTACGTTGGAGACGACGGAAAAAACTTTAGTGATCGTCAGTCGGTGCGAATCAAAACAAACCCAAAAAGGAGAGTTCCTCTCCCATGTGCGCATCAGTAAACAGAGTGCACACAATAGATCGCTAGAATAACTATACAAGCCACAGTGGTACATGAGCGTCTTCCAACCGGACATTTTTGCCTGTTGAAGTGGCGGACTTAGTCCGTGCTTTAACCTACCCCGCAGTGGGATGTAAGGCAAAAATGTCGTTGGTTCGAGTACCACTGTACACATGCCCTTTTCGCTCAATTTTCCTAAAACATCTGCTATGTTTCCGAGCCTGCCGCACACTAGCGGAACTATCAAAAACTTTCTCTTCATATCTTTCAATTCTAGCCAAAAACATTGTTGTTCACTCTTGGTGCCTCATGGTGATGAGCGAACATCTCCTTCAACATTTAAATCCGGTTTTTATCGGAATCACATAATATGAGTAAACCACCCCATAAAATGAGTAAACCAAAATTAACTCATAAATGAGTATTGAAAACTGCCGACAGTTGAATAAAATAGCCTCCATTTTGCAATCTGAGAAATGTGAAATTAAGTAGATATCTTCTAGTAAATTTAGAAAGCAAAATTCTATGTATTTATTGGATCAATCCACACATTAGTACACTACAAAAATTTCAATATTTTTCAATACGTGTAGCAACATTAAAAAAACCCAGACTTATTAAACATAGATTTTATGTGAGTTTTATAAATTACAAAAATTCACATATGTGCTAATTGCTATTATAAGTATTCGATATGAAAAGTATGTATCAGTATTTACTAACAATTGGTAACTTAACAAGTACACTGCATTGCTAGAACTCCAGATAATTGTTTACAAAATAAATTTTATCATGTCTCGGTTTTGACCCAATAACATTTCAACTCTATATGATTTGTACTAACAAAAGTGTATGGGTTGAACTCTTTTAACATTCTTTAAGTACACGCTCGAAACATCCCCTCTATTGCAGTCCATTTTTCTCACGGAAAAGCGACTCAATGCTCGTAAAAAGTGGACCAACTCAATTTTTAAGTAGATAAACTTTTTTACGAATATTGAGTACCATCCCGCATAACGAAAAACGATCTGCTATATAGTCAAAACTATATTTCGAATGTAAGGTATATTATCACATTTTATGTTATTGTTGTCGAATAGTTTAATCTCATTTTCTTCATACAAACTCTACATTAACACATATTGTTAATGTTTGCCATATTGTCATTGAAAGGTTTTTTATTATCTGCACTCGGTCTGGATTATAAACCAACTATTTGGCTTAGAGTACCGCAAAAATTTTGTTCGTGAAAATTGCCATTTTTTTATGGTTACCTAACTTAACCGCCTATTCAGCATATTGTTATTTGGCCTTTTACCATCTGACATATTGTTAAAACTATATAGGAGATTGTTAGTTTATAGTTGTCAACTATAAGGGTAAATGTCGTAACAATAACGGAAACGGTCGACAACAATAAGGGAAATGGTCCAGGAATGGTTTTTGATTATGCGGGATATCCGCCATATCCGCACACAGAAAAAATACCGTCATATCTTCCAGGTAAATCCAAATATAAGCTTAGTTTATTGTGGTCGCAAACACAAACATACTTCATTTTGAACATATTCTATGTTGAAAACAAAATCTCATCGATGTTTTAAATAAAATTCATAATAAGTTTATTTTAAATATATTATTGATAAGACTACAGGTACAAATTTTGGATACCAGACGAAATTATTGTTATATTAAAATAATATTTGGTTTCTACTAATTGCGATAATAATTCATTTTATTTATTTTATGAATCCAGGTGATCTCAATTTTGGTTTTTTTCACCCTATATATCACTCTGTTTCTAATTAACAAAATATGTTGCTGCTATTCAATACAAGGTTTCAATATGTTTCAATTCATAAAAAAGTTCCAAATCAATTCAAAATTCAATGAAAATCAAACCAATCAAATAATCTAAAGTAAATATATACATATATATATATATATATATATATATATATATATATATATATATATATATATATATATATATATATATATATATATATATATATATATATATATATATATATATATATATATATATATATATATATATATATATATATATTTATATGTATATATATATGTATATATATATATATATATATATATATATATATATATATATATATATTTATATATATAAATATATATATATATATACATATATTATATATATATATATATAAACACATATATATATATATATATATATATATATATATATATATATACAGGGTGTTTGGTTCCTTATTAAGAATCTTTCAGGGGCTGAAAGAAGATCATATTTGATGAAAAAAATCATTCTACGCATATGGTCAAATCTCAATTATTACAGAGTTATTGAACTTTTTTATTCCGGTGGTATGTTTGTTCTTAAATTGCACTAACGCAAAGATTATGCTTTTGAGAGTAAATAATTTACGTTCATTCGAAAGCTAAGAATATTTGCTTCAAATTGTTAACACAAAGTTGTGCCGTTGATCGAGACAAGTAACATTTTAAGAGTAACAAAGATTGGAGTTGGTGATTTTTCGGATATTTTTGCAGATTTTTTCCAATAAATGCATGATAAACTTGATCATTTTTTTAGACAGAACTGAGCCTCTTATCATGTTCTATGATTCGTTCTTTAACACCAAACATCTATCTCTTTTAGTTTTTGTGCAATTGCATTATCAGCACACGATGTTAGGTCTTCAATTGGCATCTTAAAAAACCACCCATTTCACCCCACTCTGCTAACGATTTCGACCCGTGCATATCGCGCACAGCACACTTGATCGAATCGTATAGCATCCCCATTTGGCGCGCGTTTGTAAGCAGAACGATGCTGACGGTTAATTTAAACGCATTTACGAGGCTCCAGCATCAATTCGAGAACAATTTAGAAGAGTATTTGACAAGTTTAATAATTATTCTTTTTGCATGTTTAGTTTCAATTTGTCTGAGTGATACTTTTAGTTTCAAGAAATGTTGAAAACGATGTTTGTTCGGTGCAGAATTTTTGAACGGAAATGGACTAAAGATGACACATGCTCGTGACGAATTAGACCACGCTGATGCTTCAAACTATGTCTAGGCTCGGTATTCAACCATCGGAGGACAGCTGGACCGGTATTCTAGACCGTGTATAAGAGTGAGTAACTGAAGGATCCCTCTCAAATGCTGAATGTTCTGAATTGGACTTCATAAGCAACTTATGCATTACTTAAAATTGTACAATATGCAAGCACTTATTTTTTATTTTACAGAGATAGCATATTCCTTTTTGATTACGATTAGACTGGGACTGTTTATGGGATATACCAATATTATTCAGCGATAGGAGCTCTCTCTTTTAATTGTAAATGACATTGATAATAATTCCGATAGTTTTCCCAATACTCTGTTTAAAGTATAGTCGGTTACAGTTGTTTACAGATTCGTTATCAGCTGTACGCGTTGTTTGCGAGCAAACCGCAAAGAATGAGACCCGCAGTATATGGAATTTTGACTAATTGGAGAGAGTTGTTAATTATCTGTGCTGTTTTACAATTCATAAACATCTAATGTTTTCGGCAAAGTTGTTGTACTGGGTAAAACCAATATGTTTGTCATTGGAACTGTACCGCTAGAGGCGCTGAATTTCATGTTACTCCAAATGGGTGGTATAGCACTTTGGGATTTGAGCTTGTTTGTTTCAACCTAGGATATCTCAACTCTAAGGACATTGTTACCTTCAGCACTATTGTTCAAGTGTCCAAGCCGTTACGCTTGGTGGTTGGTTAAGTTCAGATTAGTAAAATGGTGATGAGTAAAATTCACTCACTACGTGGTACCAGTGATTTTTAAGGTTTCTGTTAATGCAATATCTCGAGACAATGACGAATAGAGAATTATGTTCTAAGATAATGTTATCCAAGTAACCAAGTCCTTTCGGGTGTTAATGAGAGAAGTTGCAAACTTCCCCACAACGCAGTGCTAGAATCCATGTCATCTTTTTGTTTAAGCTTTTGAGAACCTGGTTAAATATGATCTTGCTGCTTTGTATTAATATTGTCCAGATGACCAAGTCCTTGCACATGGTTTTTAACTAAGTTCATATTTCTAGCATCGCGGGGAATTTGTTAAGGCGATTTTTTAAGAATCATAAACATATTGCTACTTTCTGCAATTTTGATTAGGTATCTTTTCCATGTGTGTTTCAAAGTTTTCTAAAGGTAGTACCACTCTCATTAAGTAGTGCCACCTCACACCTGACGTTCGGCTAGTTTTTTTTGGTAATAAGCACACGATTTCTTGTGTATTGTAAATGTAAAATTAGGTCTTGAATATAATTAAAAGCTACAAAAACGTTTCGGAGACTAGTTTGCGTGTTCAATTCATAGAGCATTCTATGCCCAACATCATGGTGAGTCTTGTTGTCAATATTCTCATGAAATAATAACAAACAAACCCTTTCATTTTGTCTTGGTTATATGCATGCTACCCAACACACGTGAAGTGCTGTCCAATGATCTACTTCATGCGAGAAATTTATTTTTGGATGTAGTAGTGGAGAGCGTTAACTTGTTTATATTTTTAACGTAGCACTACGTTTCTCTTTTCTATACCGGGTGTCATTTCAAAAATTTTAAAAATGAGAGCGTTACGCAAAAGTGAAAGGTTTTTGAACACTAATAACTCTCGTTTGACTGAACAGAATGACTTTATTTATACATCATTTGGTCAGAAAAAACGGATGAAAATTAAGTGCTATTAGTATAAGTAGTTAAATTTTGTTTGTTTTTTCGGATTCAATTAAGTGATAGTTAGGGTAAAGTAGTTAAATTTTTTAATTAAAAATGACCCACTTTTGCTCCCATACAAATCTGCATATGAACAAGTCGAGTTATTAGTACGAGACACTGAAGAAATCTGCACATTGTAGACGAAATACGCGTATCTGTCGAAGATAAGCAAAGGTAGTTGGAATTAAATGGAAGATACTAATTTTTCTTCTTATTTCTAGTTTACCAGATCAGCTGTTATTACACAGAGAACCAACAGATGATGCTTGAGACTAACATACATCTTCAATGTGTAAAAACTGGAGATCCCAAACTAAAGCAATACCGGCGTCAGCCCCGTCCGAATGCAGGTCAAATAAGGAAAGGGTAGGAATATGTTGACATGATAAGCTGTTAAGTTAAATATTTCAAAATTAGGAGTGATTTCCGATTTGAACCGATTTAAACCAACAGTAAGGATGCTATTGGGGCCACTCACAAAGTGTGATAGTGGTTTTTCATTGAGAAAACAACGTGATTTTAAATAATGCTAAAATGCCGATTTTGACCGGTTTAAACCAACAGTAAGGATGCCATTGGGGCCACTAACAAAATGTGATAATGGGTTTTCATTGGGAAACTAGGAGATATTTTACAATGCTGGAAAGCCGATTTGGACCGATTAAACCAACAGTAAGGATGCTATTGGGGCCACTCACTTAGTGTGATAGTGGTATTTCATTAGGAAAACAAGGCAATTCATCTCAACGCATGAGAGCTAACTCGGACCGATCTCACCTACAAAATGGGATTGTGGTTTATTTGCGAACCACGACTCGATCACTCGCGCAACGAAGAATAGGCAACCGAAACAATAGACAAAACGCTACGCCCGATAACAAAATATTATAGAACAACGTATCGACACAACCGATTCAACCGATTAAACTGATGGTTGACGCAAACCTATTAAAAAAGGACATATAGATACAGTGAGTAAAAATTACCTGTAGTGCTCCACGTCCTTCAGAGCACTTACTACCTCACGAGTCGCCTGTACCGAACTCCACAGGCGTCTGTCAAGCCTCTGGTAAACCAATTCATCTCCATGGCCAACCGAAGCACCACTACTTAAAAAGTTTTGAAAAAAAGGGATATTAGATATTGTCTTCAAAATTTGGTAGAAATAAACTATCCTGAAAAGAAACAAAATTAAGAACAAAGATATAAGAAGAAAGCTTGCAGTCCCCCGGATGTTCGAAGAGCATAGCCATTGCTATGAAAAGATACTAAGATTTATTGTTGCAGGTTGTCAACCATCATTACAACTTTGTGGGCACCATTGGCTGAAATGAGCATTGAATGAGAATAGTGAGAACATTTTATCAAATAAACGACCACAATACTCAGTTGTTTATTGAGCTGAAGCTCATTCGAGCTTTATCTGATGAACTTAGTCGATGAGTCAACCCTCTCAGATTTATCGCTATTATGACAAATTTACAAGCTCACAACTGCATGATAACTTGAAAATCGTCCAGATTCATGACCAAAAAGTCAGGGTACCGACGCAACACGGCATCCGAACTTTAGATTTGGAAACCCATGTCGCTCAACAAATCCTCAAACAAATGTGCAAAAGCACGTTGGCCAATATTTAGCGTCAACCAGTTGGTACGTGTGCTCAACTCCAAGTTCCCCTTCTTTCAAACTCACCTTCAGTTCAATTTACCCATTGAGTTGGACACATCACATTAGAAAATATTGTGATGGAGCACGGACGTAAGGTTACTAGATGTATGAAAAATACTCTATAACCTATTTAGAATTATATCTGAAAAATCCAAATTTGGCCAACACCCACCAAAGTAAAGGCTCGCTTAAAGAACACAAAAACGCTGTAGATGAACGGAAACTGAATGAATCAGCAGCAGCGGTACATGCGACGGGTTTTGAACATCATATTGACTGGAAAAATGCAAAATTAATTAAAACAGTAAGGAAACCGTCTTACCTAAACGCATGGGAATCGATGTTTATCTCCAATTCATCTGAACCGCTCATGAATGAAGACGATCCTCCCATCACATTATGTCTGTTTAACATGACAAAGCTGAGAATTCAGTAACTATCTCTTCTCTTCTCACAACTACGCAACAGCGTACGAAGATTTGTGTAATCAATCGGACATAGTCCCGTATATGGGCAGCATCGTGCCTGAAACCGGTTGACCAAAAGGTAATTTTTTTTTAAATGTAAGACCGATAACTGTTGAGTCTTGTCTCGTGTCGCGTTTTGTTAGTGAAGCTTTGTATATTATCAAAAATAGTACATATTAGATTCTTTGAAAACAAAACAAAACAATGGCTCGGTTTGTAGAAAATTTAAAAAGGAGGGACGGGTCAAAGCAAAATATTAAAAACATATTACTATTAAGCAATCATATGTATTATGATATGTATAAATTAGATTATATCATTATTTACTATACACTCAACCAAATAATGTTAAGAATTTCATAAGGTTCAATTTATGAACGACGCTTTGGAATTTCATAAGGCTGACTTAAAAATGGATTTTGTTTTACACGACGTTGTACGCCTTTAAGCTTTTCTGACTACAAGTGTTGATATATTCTAGTGGTCAAGTCACTTTACCCATCATCTCAACGTTCAAGGTTCGAATCCAGGTTGCCCAAATTTTTTTTATTCAATATCATTATATTTCATCAGGTAAATTGATGAAATTCTAACGATTTGTTGTAGCAAATAATCATAATGCAAGCATATGAATGTCGAAAGTTTATTTCGCTGAGTGTACACCAACGCGGTCCTACGTGAACCTCGCGGTTATATCCCTGATATAACCCACTTCTAATTTTTCTTGATTAAAATTAGTACGATTAACATATGTACACATATGGGATTAATGTTTTTCGTGATATTATTAAGATAGATACATAGCAGTGGCAACTTTTCCATTTTAAATTGGAAGAAAATGATCAAAATCGAATGTTTTGTATGTTGCTAAACGATTAACAGTAAGTGGACAAATAAATTGTGAATAACTTGTGTACTTAGTGTTCGGTATTCAGTGTATAATCACCGATTTCCACTGGAGTTCTGCTTATTGAGCTCAAGATAGGTACCGCTTCCCTAGATCAATTGTCAACATTCCGCTTGGTAATATTGATAAAAATTCCGTAACCTCTCTACTTTTGAAGTCGATACTGGTCTATATAGCATAAGAGCACGATGTGGACGCATTTGAAAAATATAACTGGTTCTTTTAAAGGTTTTATTTCAGTAATTGTTCAAAATGCCCACCATTTTCATGAATACACATGTTTATTCTTCTTTTGTTTCTTGCACCAAATTAATACTGTTCATTTTTTCTTGTACGTTCCGCGAAGCAAGAAACACTCTTCCGATGAGCTCCTCTTGGGTGATGATAGGAGTGGAATAAATTTCTTCCTTCATGTAACCCCATAAGAAAAAATCCATTGGTGTCAAATCCGGGCTTCGTGGAGGCCAACAAATTGGCCCGTTCCGGCCAATCCAAGGTTCGCGAAAGTTGGTGTTCAGGAAATTCTTCACTGCATTCGTTGAATGTGGTGGCGCACCGTCCTGTTGAAAAATCAAGCATCGTCTCGTTCTAAGCTGTACATTTTCCAGCAATATCGGGAGATCGTTTTTCAAAAAATCCAAGTACTTGGCGCTATTCAAAGTTTCTTCAAAAATGTATGGGCCGATAAGCTGCTGGTTAAGTATACCGGCCCAAACATTAACCGAAAACCGACGCTGCGGTCTCGTTTCTTTAATTGCGCGTGGATTTTCTACAGCCCAAGTATGGTCATTGTGCGTATTGAAAAACCCCACTCGCGTAAATGTGCACTCATCGGACCATAGAATGTTTTCTATAAAAAATGCATCCTCTTCTACTTTGTCATTGATTATTCTTCAGAATTCCATACGCTTTATTCTGTCTCCTGCCTGAAGCTCCTGTACCTGCAAAGTATGGAAGGGATGCATCTTTTCCCGATTTAAAACATTCCAAACATTCCAGTGTGAGACTGGCAGCTGTGCCGCAACTCGCCTGGTGCTTGTCTTAGGATCTTCGTGGAAGATACGTAATATGTTTTCCTCCATAGCCGGACTCAATATCCGCTGCGGTTGCTCGGCTCGCTGTGGCATTGCAAATAATGTACCTTCTCGGAAACGGCGATGCGTCGATGAAAAGGTACCTGTGTCACAATAATTTTCAGCAAACGAACACCTCAACATTAATATTTACATACTTGCATTTGGCAGACGACGGTCAGGAAATCTACGACCATATTCCCTGCGAGCAGCCGTTGCAACACAATTAACAAATCCGTAGCAGAGATGGATGTCTGCTAATTCCTCAAATGAATACATTGTTGTTCCTTAAAATGCAACAGTTTTGTTGTCGATGGCGAAAACTCGAAAACGATGTTATTTTGCAAGGCCTGCTGATCATGATAATGTATACTTTTTATCAGGCTCTGTCTTTCTCTGTCATTTTCTATCACGAAGAGTACCTGATGAGCACAAACGGCTTAGGACTACGACTTTTTTGGCTCACTCTCACTTAGCGCAAGTATTGGTGGGTGTTGGCCAAATTTGGATTTTTCAGATGTAATCCTAAATAGGTTATAGTGTTTTTCATACATTTAGTAACCTAAGGTTCGTGCTCCATTACAATATTTTCTATTGTGATGTATCCTACTCAATGGGTAAATGGAACTGAAGGTGAGGTTGAAAGAAGGGGAACTTGGAGTAGAGCACCCGTACCCACTGGTTGACACTAAATATTGGCCAACGTGCTTTTGCACATTTGTTTAAGGATTTGTTAAGGAACACAAATTTCAAAATCCAAAGTTCGGATGCCGTGTTGCATCAGTGTCCGGACTTTTCGTTCATCATTCTGGACACTTTTCAAATCACAAACTAGCATACAGTTGTGAGCTTGTAAATTTATGATAATAACATATTAGCGATAAATCTGAGAGGATTGATTCATCGATTTCTTTTACAATTTTTTCAAGTTGTAACATTCCGCTCACTTGCATGTTAGGCGGTGGGAATGTCTTTCGTGAGATGGAATTGGTGGATTGTGAATTTATCGTTGGGTTGTGGCGGGATGCGGAGGAACTGCTTAGGGAGGCATACATTGAGAGTAGCTGAGCGGAAGAGATATATAGAAATGAGCTTTGTTTATAGATCAAACCAATAATTAATCTTCAAATATTATTTGTACTCACTAACAATAGAGGGTGACAGCAACAGTATGGACCAGTAGCCTTTCAGGATTAAAGGACTATTAAGTGGAACAGTCGACTGAGTTCATCAGATATAGCTCGAATGGGGTTCAGCTTGATAAGGGACTGAGTATTATAGTCATTTATTCAATGAAGTGTTCTCACTATTCTCATTCAATGCTCATTTCAGCCAATAGTGTTCAACACATGGTTATCACCAACGATCGACAGCCGGCAACAATAACTCTTAGTATATTTTCATAGAAGTGGCTGAGCTCTGCAAACATCCGGCGAACTGCAAGGATTGTACTTATGTCTTTGTTCTTAATTTTGTTTCTTTTCAGTTTATTTCTACCAAGTTTTGAAGACACTATCCAGTATTTATATATTTCTCAGGACTTTTTAAGTAGTAATACTTCAGTTAGCCGTATGGATGAATGAATGTACTGGAAACTGGACGGACACATGCGGAGTTGGGTACAGGCGGCCCGTGAGGTAGTAAGTGCTTTCAGGGACGCCGAGAGGGGCAGGTAATTGTTACCCATTGTATCCATATTAATGGGGTTTGTTTTTAATAGGTTTGCGTCGACCATGGGTTGAATCGGTTGTGTCGATACTCTGTTACGCAATATTTTGCTATCCGGCGTAGCGTTTTGTCTATTGTTTCGGTTGCCTAATGTTCGATGCACGAGTGATCGAGTGAGCATCGTGGTTCGCCGGGTAGAGTTAGAGGTCCAAGTTAGTACACAAGCGTTGAGATGAATTACCTTGTTTTCCCAATAAAAACCACAATCACACTCTGTGAGTGGTCCCAATAGCATCCTTACAACAAGGAGACCCGCTGAATGGCTAAGGCTCTTTATAGATCGATCTAACGTTCACTGTGCAACCTCAAATAATGAAATTCAAATAATGTGAGTAAGATCAAAATGTTACTCATCACCATTTTACTAATCTGAACTTTACCAACCACCAAGCGTAACGGCTTGGACACTTGAACAATAGTGCTGAAGGTAACAATGTCCTTAGAGTTGAGATATCCTAGGTTGAAACAAACAAGCTCAAATCCCAAAGTGCTATACCACCCATTTGGAGTAACATGAAATTCAGCGCCTCTAGCGGTACAGTTCCAATGACAAACATATTGGTTTTACCCAGTACAACAACTTTGCCGAAAACATTAGATGTTTATGAATTGTGTAAAATGAAAAATATACCTAATAACTCTCTCCAATTAGTCAAATCATATACTGCGGGTCTCATTTTGCGGTTTGCTCGTAAACAACGCGTACAGCTGATAACGAATCTGTAACAACTGTAACCGACTCGCATTTAAACAGAGTATTGGGAAACTATCGGAATTATCAATGTCATTTTACAATTGAGAGCTCCTATCGCTGAATAATATTGCATATCCCATAAACAGGTCCGCAGTCTACTGTAATCAAAAAGGAATATGCCATTCCGGTAAAAAAAGGTACAGCATATTGTACAATTTGGCAATGCAAGTAAGTTGCTTTGCGGTCCAATTCAGAACATTCAGCATTTGAGAGGGATCCTTCAGTTACTCACTCTTATACACGGTCTAGAATACCGGTCCAGCTGTCCTCCGATGGCTGAATACCGAGTCAGACATAGTTTGAAGCATCAGCGTGGTCTAATTCGTCACGAGTATGTGTCATCTTTAGTCCATTTCCGTTCAAAAATTCTGCACCGAACAAACATCGTTTTCACATTTTTGAAACTAAAAGTATCACTCAGACAAATTGAAACTAAACATGCAAAAAGAATAATTATTAAACTTGTCAAATACCTTCTAAATTGTTCGAATTACGCTGAGCCTGTAAATGCGTTGCTTAAAATTAACCGTCAGCATCGTCTTTGCTTACAAACGCGCTGAATGATGCTATACGATTCGGATCAAGTGTGCTGTGCGATATGCACGGGTCAGAAATCGTTAGCAGAGTGTGAAATGGGTGGTTTTTTAAGACAATGAAGACCTAACATCGTGTGTTAATAATGCAATTGCACAAAACTAAAAGAGGATGTTTGGTGTTAAAGAACGAATCATAGAACATGATAAGATATTCAGTTCTGTCTAAAAAAATGATCAAGTTTATCATGTATTTATTGGAAAATCTGCAAAAATATCTGGAAGTAATCACCAACTCCAATCTTTGTTACTCTTAAAATGTTAGCTTGTCTCGACTAACGGCACAACTTTGTTAACAATTTAGTTGCAGTATTCTTCTTAGCTTTCTGAATGAACTGCACTATTTACTCTCAAAAGCATAATCTTTGCGTTAGTGCAATTTAAGAACAAACATACCACCGGAATAAAAAGTTCAATAACTCTGTAATAATTGAGATTTGACCATATGCGTAGAATGATTTTTTCATCAAATATGATCTTCTTTCAGCCCTGAAAGATTCTTAATAAGGAACCAAACACCCTGTATATATATATATATATATATATATATATATATATATATATATATATATATATATATATATATATATATATATGTTTATATATATATATATGTATGTGTATATATATATATATATATATATATATATATATATATATATATATATATATATATATATATATATATATATATATATATATATATATATATATATATATATATATATATATATATATATATATATATATATATATATATATATATATATATATATATATACAGCGATTCCACGGGAAAAGAAAAGAGTTGAAAAAAAAAGTTGTCCGATTTTGCTCAAAATCGCTTGGTATATTCTTCATCGAAAATAATAAGATTCGTTTTTTTTATATTATTAGGGTGACCATGTATGTATGATCGAGGGTTACCAGAAAAATTGAAATTTTCCGAAATTTTCTATTTAAAAAAAATCATAACTTCTGAACCGCTTAATCCATTTGCAATGTTTCTTTATAAATAGAGAGATTATTACTTATTGTTTTTAGTTTAAATATTAATTAAATGAATTAATGTACTCAAACTTGCTAAAATGGTCAATATATTTGTTTTTTATGATTTTCGAAATGTTGGACCACAACGACTATTTATTTTTATATTTTTTTTATAAATATTCAAACATTTTTACATAACATATCAAAAAATCTAAAATGTTCATCTAGCCGTTTTTGAGTTAAATTTTTTGAAAATTTCCAGTTTTTTGCCTATACACACTTGGAATGAGCATCATTTTTCATCACTTCAAAATAACTACGGGAATCATTTCATTGAAGTTATCAAACTTATTCCTAATAAATTCATGATAATGGTTATTACATGGTGTTTACAAATCCAGTTTTATTCGTGAAATAATGTACTCATCATAAGTAGGGGAGGCTGGTTCAATTCTGATTCCATTACATGTAAGAACTATAAATCAGCCTCAAATTGTTTAAAAGCAGAGACCAACATTGCTAGGGTTTACTCAGCCATAGTTTACGCTATAACTGGAGCCACAATGGTCCGTTAGCGTCCAAATTAAGCATAAGTGCTCATAAGGCAAGCAGAGGCACTCATGCCGAATTTGAGTTGTAGCGTAAACCACGACTGAGTTAACCTAACTCATATTTTGAATTAATCCACTTAAACTAGAATACAAATTGTTATAGCGTGTAGAACATTTTTTCTCAAACTTTGTCTATTTTGAAGTCCAAAAAACACAATTTCTCCGACCAATTCTTCGTGTTGAAATTCTTTGTGTAATGAAAGCTTTCCATTGGTATCATTAAAAATTTGGCTATCAGCGCTGTCTGAGAGAATCTTGGGAGGTCGGAATTGGCCACAGGGTCGGGATTGGACCAGGCTCCGCTATATTGAGGAATTGGAGCTCAAATCTCAAAGCTTTAAACTACAAGCAAGGATTTTCGCTGATTACCTTC
Source organism: Aedes japonicus (assembly GCA_034211315.2). Taxonomy (NCBI): domain Eukaryota; kingdom Metazoa; phylum Arthropoda; class Insecta; order Diptera; family Culicidae; genus Aedes; species Aedes japonicus. The sequence goes on along the minus strand of JASCZW010002871.1, from coordinate 14,594 downwards.
AATTAAAACTCAGCATTTAATTTGATTATTTAATAATTTTTATTATTCATAATTCATCAAAAAAAAAAATTCTTACAATTTAACGCACTTTTCTTCATTTGGAAACGAAAATCGTTTCACAATAATGTAATTACATTTTGTGGCTTAAAGTAATGAAACGATTGTGTCCCAGAGATTTGTTTTACAGGAGTATAGCGGTTCTTTATTTTCTTTTCCATTGCATTGTAATCTTTTTCCGAGAAAAACAAGTAATATATTTTGGAATCTACTTTAGAAACAGCCCAAGAGTAAAGTTCGTATGCAGTTGTAATATGATGGCCTTGTAAACTTTTGATATGTTATGTAAATGTGTTTGAATTTTTATTAAAAAAAATATAAAAATAAATAGTTATTGTGGTCCAACATTTCGAAAATCATAAAAAAAAACAAATATATTGACCATTTTAGCAAGACACTGTGTGTAGACACTTTTTATATTGTTCGACAACAGAAATATTGCTGAACAATTTTTTGGCACTAATTTTTAGTAAGCGAGTAAAGTTGCGTTTTGTGATTGTTTCCACAAAACCACGGCTTCCGAATTCCCCTATTCCAGCCATCTGGATTTTATTTGCTTGAGCTTGTAGCATTTCTTGGCTTATCGGGCATTGATACTGTCGTTTCTACAAAAACCAGATGTAGAGAGCTTCGTCAACCTGTGGGTATCGAAGATTCTTATAACGCTTTCGTTTTGCTATAAATTAAAAACAAAACATGTTGAATTGTTTTTACGGAATATCATTTAATAATGTGTACCTCCTTGTTAGCCAATTTTTTTTTAGAATCTTGTAAGCTTTGTACTTCATTATGTTGTCGTTATTGTCTTGTTTACGCGACGAACGATCCATTTTTCAAAAAACCTCCGACTTAGTCCAATGACGTCTATATAAGGTCTGTGGCAACGCACTGCTTGCTTGTATTGGAAGCAAAAATAATGTAAACATTGTTGAGCCGACGAGTGATGACGTAACACTATTGAACTTTCTATTGGCGGGCATATGTTCAGATTAAAATATCGATTCGAACGTTTATTATATATGCTGAATTGTGGAAATAATCATGTTACAAATGCCATTTATTAAGCAGAAGCATTTCCTCCCGATAACATGGATCATTTATAGTGAAATTAACTGAGGTAATTGAATAACTCACAAACTTTCAAACGCTGAGACTTGACATTCGAGTAGCGATGTAGAGCCTATTTTCCATCATCGGTAGACTGGAATCGGTTGAAAAAATAAGTTTTCTAGCGCATACAATAAATAATCATGGAGCGAACGAATCAAAATAAATAGTATGACGTAGCACCTTCCGAGCTTTTGTGTAGCGTGCGCAAGGAGTGCAGTGGTATTAGTGTCATGAGTGAATTTAGCTCATTTCACTAATATTGTTGTGGCTACTGGGCCAGACCTTATATAGACGTCATTGGACTTAGTCGACCTGCTTGAATTAGCATCCTACTACATAGGGTAGGGAACGGCTCAAGCACCCCTAGACCTTATTCCTAGCACGGGGTAAACGTTAACCTACAACGCTCATTTTTTGCAGTATGGTGCTTCACTACATGGAGCACCATACTGCAAAAAATGAGCGTTCTAGGTTAACGTTTACACCGTGCTTGGAATAGGGGCTTGGGGTGCTTAAGCCGTTCCCTACCCTACATACACAAAAACAAACAATATACAGAAAACACACTTTTGACTGCATATCATAAGCGTAGCCAGAGGGGGGAAGAGGGGGGCCGTTTACTCCCCTTAACTTTTGAATCAATTTTTAGAATTTTAATGTTTGTTTCAATTTTTTTAATATTTAGTGTTAACGTTTGATAGATAACCCCTTTGCCTCTAAGCAAAATTGCAATGTTAACTATTAGACAAGCATTGATTGCTTTTTTCCCCGCTCACTGAAAGTTGAAAAAGCTATGCGCAATTCAATTTTCAGTTCTTGGCAAAAATCTGAGTATGTAAACCAATGTTATAGCTTTCGGAAGTCAAATAATACTTGATTAAGAAACATAATCTTTAGATAAAAAGTGTATCAATGGAAAATGTTTTTTTGTACTATGGGCCAAACCTAGGGGGTTAGTCACTGTGCCACGTTGTGTTTGTGTTTCAGTGTGTCGGAAGGTGTTTCTGTATTTCAACATATCTGGCAATACTACAGTTTAAAATTTATGTTATTTGGCAACCATGGATTAATTGACGTTTATTCTTCGAACACTAACGCATCATTTGAATCACATCAGTGCAAGCGAGAGGGAAACAAAACAGTGAGAAAACAAACAATTCATTGAAGTGTAGTGTATCGGAGTGTGATTTTTGAGGGTGGTACCACATGGTGGCCGAGTGACTTACCCCCTGGCCAAACCGGTCAATGTTTTCCCGTTTTACGGTACTGTACACTCAGTAGCAAAAAAAAAAGCCGAGCAAAATTTTGTTAGCAAAACACATGTTCAACCTCCTGTAACTTTGTCAATTATCAATATTTTTAAATGAAAATTTGACAACATTATGAAATATGTATGTGACCAAAATTTCATGTTGATAAAATTTATAGATTTGAAGTTATCATAACATATGTAAAAAAGTCATTTATGGACATAGCAATTTCAAAAATTCGTATTTCTGTGAAAAATTTAGGTAGCATATTAAAAAAAATTTCATAGCTTAAAAATACAGAAAATAGTGTGGACAAAATTTGAACTGTTTTCATAAAGTTGGTTTGGACTACAGCTGGTGTCAAAGTTGACGTACCAACATGAGCAGTTCCCTTTTTCACCCGCTACTGACCTTGCTGAAATATCGGTGCAAAAAAAAAAGCCGAGGTGAATTCATCGTATTAAAACACATGATTTGTTGAGCGTGAAATATCCCATACAACTAGTGTAATCCACGAAGAACTTTGAAAATATGGCATTCAGTATGAAATGGTTTGTGAAAACAACGTATACAGTGTTATAAAGTATTATTAATAAAATTCACCTTGGCTTTTTTGTCCGTTGAAACATATTGCCCGTTGCTAAAAATTTAATACTTAAATTTAATAATTTAATAATTTAAACTGCCAAAAATAGGGGTGAAAAAAAGTTACGTTATATCAAGGTTACATAATATCGAGGTATGACTTAATATATATATATATATATATATATATATATATATATATATATATAAATATATAAATATATAATTATATATTTATACATATATATATATAAATATATATATATATATATATATATATATATATATATATATATATATATATATATATATATATATATATATATATATATATATATATATATATATATATATATATATATATATATATACTAGCTGATCAGTGCGAGCGTTGCTACGCCTGCAACTAAATGAATGAACATTATATAGAACTGACGCTTTTTTTAATGAGTTTTTTTTTGAGTAATAAGGAGTTCAAACTTCTATCAGAACATTCTTCTTACCCAGACAATACACAGTTTGTGGCTAAGTTACCTGGATAATTCTCAGGATTGATTGAAATTTGTGTTTGAATTCACCATAGAAACATTTCTTGCATTCAAAAAAACCCGCATACCATTTTTGATTCCATTTGCTTGATTAGTTCTCAAGCTATGCAGAAATTTGTGTTTCATTTGTATGCGAGCCGGAAGGGGGAAGCGGTCTCAAACAATCATACAAACCTTTCCCAGACCCAAAAATACCTGCATACATATTTTCACTCCGATCGGTCAGACAGACAGTCAGACAGAAATTCATTTTATTATAAATAAAAATTCTGTTTCCAATAACCCACACATGCCAAATGTGATTTCATTTACTTGAATAGTTCTTGAGTTATGCAGAAAATTACGATTCATTCGTATGAGAGCCCCCCCCCCCTTTCAGAGGGCAAAAGGGTCTAAATCCCCATAGGAATATGTCTCTCCTTCAAAAAATTCCACATGCCAAATTTGATTCCATTTGCTCTATTAGTTCTCGAGTTATGCAGAAATTTGTGTTTCATTTGTTTGAGAGCCCCCCCCCCCCTTTAGAAGGTGGAAGAGTCTCAATGACCATAAAAACATTTCTCTCCTTCAAAAACCTCCATATGCCAAATTTGGTTCCATTTTCTTGATTGCATAAATTTGTGTTCCATTTGTATGGGAGCCCCCCTCCCCCCCTTCAGAAAAGGGAAGGGTCTCAAATTAGCATTGAAACAGTATTAACATTAAAATCTACAAAAACCTCCACATGCCAGATTTGGTTAAATTTGCTTGATTAGTTCTCGAGTTATACAGAATACAGTCATACCTCGATATAACGTAACACAATTTTTATTTTCGTTACGTTATATCGAAGTTACGTTATATCGAAGCAAAATTTTTTTTCCACGAATGTTTGTTGTAGCTTGTTTTTCTTTAAAAGAATTAACGCAAAATCAATGTTATTCACCCAGCAGGGTGTTCCAGCCCTTTTAACACATATATTTTCAATTTCTTCTAATAAATTTTAATTTTTATTTTTATTGTTTCTTCAGTTTTTAAATTTTTTTATATATTTTTTCTCATATAATCTTTTTATCTTAGAATATTACTTTTAGCAGTATTCTTTTAATGTTGCATAAATAAAGGTGAACCAACCAACCAACCCAGGGGGTAAGTCTCTCGACTACTATGTGCGCGAATAAAAAGTCAAAATGGTCCATGGTTGCCAGTAAGCATAAATTTTTGATTGGAGTTATGATAGATGTGTTAAAACACATAAACAACTTCCTATCGGCCGCAGCGAGAACTGTGTAGTCAGTGGGCAGTTGTTCTCTTACGCGTATCTGATTAAAAGATCGAATCCATTTTAGACTGCTTTATCCGACACGTTTACATATTCGTAACCATCTGCAAAACTCGAAGATTATGAGGCTTCTTTCTGCGTTGACATTAACTGCATTGTGTCGTCACCGTCATATAAAATGTCTTCATCAGCATCTTTGTGAAAAATACTTGCGATGATCTAATCATCGTCCAGCGTTTCGAGATCGGCATACTCCTCGTCGATTTCTTCGGTCTGTGCTATCTTCTCATTGTGTCTCTTACGACCGACAGCGGTACATCATACTTCGATTTCACGTGTTCTGAAATGTTCCAAGATTTGCGATCTTGCGTTCGCATGTTCCAAGATTTGCGATTTGATTCAGCTGGAACTACCATCCACGCTTGAGCGACCCAAAAGATTAAGTCCTTTATGTTGATCTTCTTCATGCACTCGTCAAATTCTCCTCCACGAATTTGAATTTCCTGCATCATCAGATGCCTGTAGCGCGTCTTAAACATCTGAATGATATTCTGATTCATCGGTTGAAGAATGACGGGAGAAAGATGGTGAAAATTGATCCATCGGCAGTTTTTAGCTCATCTGCATTGTAATGAGTGACTCTTAGGGGTAGCCCTTTTGACTTGAGAAAGGTGGTCACTTTCGTAATGAATTCCCCAAAAAACTGTTCTTTAAAGAGCTCCTTTGCCATCCAAGCACTTTTGGATGCCCTGTAGTATACAGGCAACTCCATAAGGTGTTCGAATGCTCAAGGTCTGTGAGACTTTTTAATCAACATTAATGGTAATTTGAGAAACCCATCCATGTTGCTGCAAGGCATGAACGTTATGCGATCTTTGTTGATTTCCCAAACAACACAAAAATGACATTATTGGTTGCAGTAACTTGATTGTGACTTAATTGAGTTGCATGCAAGTAACTTTAACTGATTTGCAACAAGTGTGATGCAAGGGTCGCGTTTCTCTCTACATATGTTCTTGTTGGGGATCTTTTGAAAAAGATTGATTTTCAGTAAGCGAATGCTGTTGGGTTTTGTTATTTTTTCCACATAACCACGGCTTCCGAGTTCTCCTATTCCAACCATTTGGTTGATGAATTTTTGCATGAGTTTGTAGCATTTCTGCAAAAATCAGATGTAGAGAGCTTCGTCAATCTGTGAGTATCGAGGAATATTTGAACGCTTTCGTTTTGCTATTAATTCAAAACAAAACATGTTGTTTTCAGGGAATATCATTTTAGTTTCTTACACATTTCTCCTAGTTGATCAATTTTTGTTTTAGAAAGTTGTCCTTTGCATGGCATAGACGGTAGATAAAGACCGAACTTTGTACTTCTTCATTATTTTGTCTTGCTTAGGCGACACACGATCCATTTTTCAAAATCCTTCGACTTAGTCGACCTTCTTGAATTATGAGTTGTGCAATAATAAGGAAGTTTTAATAGCTAGCTTCCTACTAGATACATAAAAATAAAGAATTCACAGAAAACAGATTTTTGGCGGCATATACAAACCATGTTGAAGCATTGCACGCAACATCACAAGCAACTTTTTACCAACCCTTCCCCGATAGCGGAACCTAGCCAAGTCCCTTTTCTCACTTCAATCGTACATCCCATCCTAGTACAATCTTATTTCAATTGCACTTCGGATGTGGCAACCGATGGACATGAAATGTCAAAATAGCTAGCGGTTCATTTTACAGTTTGGCAATAGGTTGAAGGACACTCGAAGTGTATTAGGGCTGTTTTTTTTTTCAAATGGACCGGATCAAAAGAATGGACATCTTTAGTTCTAAGAATGGACAACTTTATTTCTAAGATACCTGATGTATATAAATATGAAAACTTGGCTCTGTGAAGTTGATTCGATTGAGCGTGGACAGATTTATAAATAATTAAAAAACAAAAATATACAGTTAGGTTAATCACGCTAACAATAAACTACAAAAAAATAGGGGAAAAAAAAGTTACGTTATATCGAGGTAAAAGTTACGTTATATCGAGTTACGTTAAATCGAGGTTACGTTATATCGAGGTTACGTTATATCGAGGTTACGTTATATCGAGGTATGCCTGTATTGTATTTGTATAGGAGCCCCCCCCTTTCAGGGTGAAGAGGAATCTGAAACCATCATAGAAACCTTTCTTGCATTTAAAACCTCACACATGCTAAATTTAGTTTCTTTTGCTTGGGGTCTCAAACCATCGTAGAAACATTTCTTGCCTACAAAACCTGCACATGCCATATTTGGTTCCATTTGTTTGATTACTTCTTGAAATATGCAGAAAATAGTTTTTCATTTGCATGGGAGCCCCCCTTTCTAAAGGCGGGATGGGTGTCGAACTAAAATAAGATCCTTTCCCGGACCCAAAAACCCCTGCATACAAATTTGCATAGCGGTAGGGATAGTTCTCATGTTTGGTTTAAATTTAGTTCTCGAGTTATGCAGGAATTTGTTTTTCATTTGCATGGGATCCCACCCTTTCTAGAAGCGGGAGGGCTCGCGAACTATCATAAGATGCTTTCCCGGACCCAAAAACCACTGAATACAAATTTGCAAAGCAGTAGGTATAGTTCTCATGTTTGGTTGAAATTTGTTTCATTTGTATGGGTGTCCCCTTTTTTAGAGGGAGGAGGGGCTTTGAACCACCATAAAAACATTTCATGCCTTAAAAAACTCGTCCATTCTAAAGTTGGTTATATTTGCTTGATTATTTCTCGAGTTATGCAGAAATTTGGGTTCCATTTGTTTGAGAGCACCCCCTCCCCCCTTCCTCCTCATATGACGGAAGAGTCTCAAATCACCATAGAAACATTTCCCTCCTTCAAAAACTTCCACATGCGAAATTTGGTTCCATTTCTCTTTTTAGTTTTCGAGTTATGCAAGGATTTGCGTTTCATTTGAATAGGTCCCCCCCCCTTTCAGAAAGGGGAGGGGTCTCAAATCAACATAGAAAAAAATTTTGTCTTCAAAAACCACCACATACTAAATTTGGTTCCATTTGCTTGATTAGTTCTCGAGTCATGCAGAATAGTGTATTTCATTTGTATTGGAGCCTTCCCCCCCCCCTCTTTTAGGAAGGGAAGGGGTCTCAAACCAACATAGAAACATTTTTTGTCTTAAAAAACCACCACATGCTAAATTTCGTTCCGTTTGCTTGATTAGTTCCCGAGTTATGCAGAAGATTGTGTTTAATTTGTATGGGAGCCCCCCCTTTTATGACGAAGAGGGTTCTCAAGCTACCATAAAAACCTTTTTTGCCTTCAAAAACTCACACATGCTAAATTTGGTTTCTTTTGCTTGATTAGTTCTCGAGTTGTGTAGAAGTTTGTGTTTCATTTGTATGGGAGCCCCCCTTTCCAGTAAAGGGAGGGGTCTCAAACCATCATAAGATTATTTTCCGGCCTCAAAAATCTCTGCATACAAAATTTCACGCCGATTGGTCCTTCCGCTCGCAAGTTAAATCGTGACAAAGGAAACCCCAACTCATTTTTATTTATATAGATATATATATACAGGTATACCTCGATAGTACGTACCCTCGATAGTACGTACCCTCGATAGTACGCACCCTCGATAGTACGTACATTTTGCCTCGATAATACGTACCCTCGATAGTACGTACATATGATTCGATAGTACGTACAGCCACGAGCCTAGATTTTAACCCTTCTTACAAATTCACCCTTCAAACAGGTTGCGGCGGTAGGACATTATTTTATTAAATATTTTTAACGGCCTTACCCGGATAAAAATAATTATACAATTACAATACAATAATATAAAATACCATTGAAGTCTATTGCCGACCATGAATCTTATTGTTCACGTATTAGATAAATGAAAAATGCATATTGTCATTACAGTAGATCTACTATTCCCCCTATATGCTAGAATTTTCAACAATTGCAAAACAATACAATCAATAGTAGAAAATTGACTCAGATTTTTTCGGGAAAAAATGATTTTTTCCATAGTTAAGATACATAACAACCCCCTTATTCTATTGTCGATGCCTCAAACTATCTATATAAATAAAAATGAGTTGGGGTTCCTTTGTCACGATTTAACTCGCGAGCGGAAGGACCGTTTGGCATGAAAATTTGTATGCAGGGGTTTTTGAGGCTGGGCAATATTTTTAAGATAGTAAGAGACCCCTCCCTCCTCTGAAAGGGGGGGCTCCCATACAAATGAAACACATTTTTCTGCACAACTCGAGAGCTGATCAAGCAAAGGAACCCAAATTTAGCATGCGGAAGTTTTTGGAGGCAAAAAATGTTTTTATGGAAGTTTGAGACCCCTCCCCTCTCTAGAAAGGGAGGCTCCCATACAAATGAAACAAAAGTTTCTGCATATATCAAGAACTAATCAAGCAAATGGAACCAAATTTGGCATGTGGGGTTTTCTGGTGGCGAATAATGTTTCTATGGTAGTTTGAGACCTCTCCCCTCTCCTAGGAGGGATGCTGTCAAACAAATGAAACTGAAATTTCTTAATAATAACTCTAGATCTAATAAAGCAAATGGAACCAAATTTGACTTGCGGGGATTTTAAAGGCAATAAATGTTTCTACGGTAGTTTGAGACCCCTTCTCCCTCTCTGGTGGGGGGAGGGGGCTCCATACAAATGAAATACAAGTTTCTGCATAACTCTAGAACTAATCAAGTAAATGTAACCAAATTTGACAGGTAGAGGTTTTTGAAGGCAAGAAATGTTTTTAAATTAACTCGAGACCCCTCCGCCCTCTGTAAGAGGGGGGCTCTCATACTAATGAAACACAAATTTGTGCAAACTCATGAGCTAATCAAGCATAATGAACCAAATTCGGCATGTGGAGGTTTTTGGAGAAAAGAAATGTTTCTATGGAAGTTTGAGACTCCTCCGCAGTCTTCACGAACACACGAGCGGCGCTGTGCTTGAGCTTGGCTCTTACCAGTGCGCGTTCATCCAATACGCGCTCTCCTTCTCGTGTTCATGTTTATTGAGCACATGAAACATGAGAGCAACAGATGAACGCGCTGTTCGCACTCAGATTCGAGCTCAAGTGCAAAACTTGAGTTTGAACATCAGGCGTAAAACTCGAGTTCAAGCGTTGTAGTTGTTGGTGCCTCTGCTCGATCACCGACGGGCGGACGTAGACTACGTCTTACGGCAAGGGTAGGGTGACAATTGAAAATCTAAAAATTAGCGACCGTCACGAAATATCGTTACCAATTAAACGATTATAACTTAATAAATGCTAGATAGATTTTCGAGATGTTTACACCAATCGGTGGGATATTGCTCGTGTGTCAATTCAACAATCAAATATTATCCACCAACAATTTTGAACAATTTTGAAAATAACGAAAATAAAGGGTGACGTCTTATAATGTTGTTTTGCAGGCTTAATTTAGACCGATGCTAACAGGACCGAGAAGGTTTTAATTCAAATGCAGACCTCAAATAACCGATTCAATTTTGAGAAAGTTTTTTTGGTTTGAATTTGTCTAACATTACTTTCCATGTTCTTACCAATTGGCAGCCAGCGGTGGCTTAAAATTTTTAATCTTCTCTTCGTTGCATACCTTGACCATTGTGCACAGTTTACAAATAGCTACCGTCACGAAAAATTGAAACACCGGACACTAATATCTCGATCAGTTCTTGATTGATTTATTTTTGAGTTTTTGCTCTTATCAACTAGAGATTTTTACGACTGCCATTTTATTTACACAAGTATTCAAGCTGTTATAAATAAGAGATGAATATATTTCGCGTACATATTCATCAATCGGCGTGGGAAAATTTTAAAGAATGTTACGTTCCGGCAAGGATAAAAAAAATTCCTATCACGGACAATGTTTTGATTTTCGAACATGATATCTCGTCGTAACATTCTCTGCATATTCCAATACGTACTGCTATGAACAGTTATTCTGATGTGTTAACGATTCGTGTTGGATAAAGTTTTACTTATAGGAAGAAATAAGTTTTGAGAAACAGTCTGAAAGTGAGAATAAGTGTACAGCCTAATGGTTTTGATGCCAACCGTATACGCAAATTTCGAAAGCGCGTTAAGATCGAACATACGGAACATGCTCCGAAACGACCATGTACCGATGCCGAGTGAGCTCCTGTTTATTGGGAGAAACTAAAAGCACTCGAGGTCATCCCAAGGAACATTGTTGGTTTTATCATGGTTTTATAGCATTCTTGAAGTCTAATTCATGCTCTTCAGAACCCTTATAAAACCAAGATTGTTACTTGGGATATCATCATTTAAACCAAACGGCCGTGTTTAGGGTTACCAAATGCTTTCGAAAGAGTGTACAATAAAATTTCCCTCAATCTTACACTTGAACACTTTTTCATGATCATCAAACGTAAAAAAACGTTCCTTGATGTCTGCCACAGTTTTCTTAGTAGATAAAATACTATCCAAGACAAATAAGCTCAAGTAACAATAAATTGTTATAATAACAATTTAACACACAATATTATGAAATTGAATAATTTTACGAATTGGTGTAAAATATTGGATAAAACAGGTTTACAAGGTTTATTTCATAGGCAAATGAAAGCATTTCTATGCATACTGTTTTGGGTAGAATGAAAATCCGAAGTCCAAAAGAGAAAATCATCAGGTCATCAGGTCTAAATATTTTACTTTGAAAGTTTGTTGAAGTAAGTGCACAGCAACATACAAATGAAGCTTTAATTTAAGTTTTGTTCATCAGTTTTACATCCTTTTTTATCCAAATGAAATCCCTTCGTCTTAATGGAAAATGAAAACTATTTGAATTATATTTCAAACGATATTTGAACCATCATTATAAGTTGAAAATATCGTTTTGAACAAAAGAATCTGACACTTTATTCAAAATATTCTCCATATGTAGATATTACCATATATGTTCAACTGTCATTTCTGTGCTGCCATGTATATTTTTATAATTTTGCAAGTAAAAGGAAAAATGTGAAAGATTTTTCGTTCCATTTTTAAATTTAAAATCATTTTAAAATTTGAAAAGTTGTTGGCAGTGATTAGTTTTTCTTAATTTTATTATTTATTGAATAGTATGGGAACGTCCATTAATTACGTCATGCAAAAAATGACTTTTTAAATACCCCCCCCCCCCCTTGTCACGTTTTTTGTATGGACCTTCACATTTTTTTGTATGGATCGTCAAGTTTTCCCAAACCACCCCTCCCCCTTACTGCGTGACATAATTAACCTTCCCTATTTATGAGAAGAAATTTTTCAGAAGCAAAAAATTCTCATCTCTATGAGAGGCTTTAGAAGTGGAAAGTAATTTATTGCGTTTTGATCCTCAACTAATTATCTGTTGGGTTGATTTTTGGAATGTACCGACTATTTTACACATTTATTGATCCAGTATTTATGTTGTTGAAAATCATAAACTTGTTTTTAAATAACTTTTGATTGTTTACCCGATTTAATTATTTTGGACATGAAACAAGAGATCTTTCTCATAGTTTTTCTTCTGCTACGAATAAAATCGTATTTTTCTCACAGAAAGTAAGCAGTTAGGTAACTTTGTTACATTTTTTCTCATACCTAGAAGAAGTAAGCATTAATTTGAATAGTCAATCTTAAAAATTGGTCGAAAGGGCCAAAAGTTATAAATTTTCAAAAAAATAATAACATTTTAAGAAATCGTGATTTTCTGAGCCACTCCATCCCGGGAATGGTCACCCTACTAACGATATAAAATTTTATGGGTCTTATTATTTTCGATAAGACACAAACCTACAAATATTTCCGAGCTCTGCAAGATTGTATATCTAGTTTTCATGGAACCAGAGGAAATATACGAAATATCAAGAACCGATTTTCAGACTAAAAAGTACTTTATCTTCATTGATTGTTTTCCGTTTGGATCGATATTCCGGTAGAGGAGATCTAATATTCGCGAATAAACAACTTAAGCACAAAGCTAACAAACCTCCATAGGGTGATTGAAAACCGGGCGGCTACTGATTAAATCCCTGTCCGACCGAAAACAGTTTGAGTGTTTGAACGCCGCAAGGAGCAAGAGGGAATAAAAACAATCTTTCGGATATGAAGCTGATCCATGCGCAAACATAGATGTTTTGAGCGCGGCTGCTAGCGCCGCTGCGAACATGGCACAAAACATGAGCGCGAAGCTTACGCTCGTGTTCATGTTCATTTTGATGAGTGCATGTGCGCACTTCAAGAGAGTGTTCAATTTGAGAGTGTATACTTCATCAAACATCTGCGCTCGGCTGCACCTAGAAGACTGCTCCTCCGCCATCTGGAAGGGGGAGAGAGGGGGGTTTCCATACAAAAACAACACCAATTTTTGCCTAACTCGATAACTAACCAAGTAAATGGAACCAAATTTGGCATATGGAGGTTTTCGAAGGCAAGAAATGTTTCTATTGTGGTTTGAGACTCCTCTGCTTACTGAAAGAGGGGTCTCTCATATAAATGAAACACGAATTTCTGCATAACTCGAGAACAAATCAAGCAAATGGAACCAAATTTGGCATGTGGAGGTTTTTGAAGGAAATAAATGTTTTTAAGGTGGTTTGAGACCCCTCCGCCTTCTGGAAGGAGAGACTCCCATAAAAATGAAACATAATTTTTAACATAACTCGAGAGCCAATGAAGCAAATGAAACCAAATTTGGCATGTTAAGGTTTTTGGAGGCAAGAAATGTTTCTATGGCACTTCACCACCCCTCACTTTAAATGGGGGGGGGGGCTCCCATACAAATAAAAAGCAAATTTCTGCATAACTCGAGAACTAATCAAGTAAATGAAACCTTTTTAGCATATGGGGGTTTTTGGAAGCTAGATTTCTATATACATAAAAATGATTTTCTGTCTGTCTGTCTGTCTGTCAGACCCTTATGAACTCGAGAAGTTCTGAACTGACCAACGTGAAAATTTATATGAAGGGGTTTTTGGGGCTGGGGAAGGTTCTTATGATTGTTTGAGACCCTACTCTCTCAGGAAGGAAATAGATAGAAGTTTGAACCCCTGCTTATTCAAGAAAAAAAAACTCATTTATTAAAAAACCATAATCGTGCCAGTTATATCAAATTTTCCTTCATTTTGTTGCAAGCATAGCAGCAGACGCACCGGGTTCAGCTAGTTAACAATACATTCAATTGTAAATCTATGAGAATTTTTTTATCGAGAGGCCGCGGTTTTGATTCTTTGTGAACTCATTTATTGCATTCATACTCTAATAAGCTGGATTACCTTGCAATAAGTCACAACTGGACATGATATGTTTCACCTCTCTCGGTACCTTATAGCTCCTACTCATGCGTTTGAACAAATGTCATAGGTGTCTATAAGGGTTGTCAGGCAGGTTGTTAACTGTAGTATACAGAATATGTGTGAAGGAAATGTTAAAATGCTTTAAATGATTTTAAGAGTATTAATTTACTGTTCGATTTGGGTATAATCATTCTATTTGAGTATAATCACCTTAGCATGAAACGAAATAAAACTTGTAGTAAACTATACGAAAAGCTTCTCATTTCGCAAGAGTAAACAAAACCAACGCAACGAATTGTCATGAGAGGCCGTTAGCTATAAATACCAGCTAGCTGTGTGCATTCTTGTAACGAACTTTTACAGCAACGGACCTGTAGCAGCAGCAACAATGAAGCAACATTATCAAAGCTGAAAACTTCGCTCAAGTCACAACATTAACCAGTTGGTTTACGTAATTTTGCGTCTTCTTTGTGCGTTGCGTCACACA
>JASCZW010002870.1:0-54984 GCA_034211315.2 Aedes japonicus | reverse complement strand
ATAATTAGAATCAGTCAAGTTTTTTTTTTCTACTTTTCAACTAAGATTATTTAAAATTCAAAACTAACATGTTTCCTCAATGAGTGCAATTTAAAAAAAAAATCTTTTAAAAACTACGTTTTAACGTAGGACTACGTTTCTCTTTTCTATACCGGGTGTCATTTCAAAATTTTGAAAAATGAGAGCGTTACGCAAAAGTGTAAGGTTTTAGAACGCTTATAACTCTCGTTCGACTAAACAAAATGACTCCATTTATACACCATTTGATCAAAAAGACTCACAAATTTTTCGCATTAAAATTTGAAAGAAGTTCAATTAGTATAAATAGTTCAATTTTTCATTTGAAAATGACCTTCTTTTGCTCCCATACAAATTTGCATATCAATAGGTTGAAAAAGTGTTTTCTCTAGCAAGGTCGTAGAAAACGGGTAACAAATGTCTTCTTCTTCTTCAAAATAACTTTTCTTTGTTGCCGGTGTCTGATTTTCAATTATGATCCGTCCCACAAAAATTTCTGAACGCACAAAGCCATTGGTCGAAATTGACATCATATTTGCGCTACGCTCTGATTGGTTCATACTGCCACAGTGGGAACATGTGGGAACGACCGAAGACCAACAATCAGTTATAGCTGTGCATCCGTATGCGACTGACTTGTTCGGCGAGCACGTTGGTAGAAAACACCGCCCGTGAAAAGAAGAAGAAGATCAGAATCATCTCACGTCAACTGCAGCTTGCCATCTGCAAATTTCTCCGGTGTGACCATTTCACAGAACGGTGTCCTAACAAACGTCCTACAGCCCAAGGAGGGTACGCTGGCGAGCTGTCGTTGCTCTGAGAAGCGTTGGTGCAGTTTGCTGTTGGTGCCGATGAACCGTCAACCTCTTTGCGAGAAACATGACTGCTGAAGCCGCCCGTGGCGACACAAGATTCAATCATCCCACGTCACCTGCAGATGGCCAGCCACAACGATGAGAAGCTGAACGAAAAATGAAAGCCCAAGGGAATTCGCAAACTGTTTCTCCCCCGTCAACTAAATCCGTTCTTTTCAGGACGACCAAATCAGTTTACTAACTAAAGAGTTTGGTTGAAGTTTTCTCTTGTGCTGTTTGTAATTCAGTAACCGCGTCACGGCTCAACATAGCATTCATTAAACGCCGCGTTTCAAAGTATATCACAAAGAACCTTAAACAACTATCGAACGAAATTCTAGAAGGGATAATTCGAGCCGAACTGCGACACGTCAGAGACCCACCGTGTGGTTGAGTTCGTCATAGTTCCTAGTTGTGCATACCGGATTAGCTCTTGTCAGTGGCAAGCAAATTAGGTATGAATTCTAGAGGGTTTGAGCTGTTTAGTGGAATACTTGTAGCTAGAAATGAGAAGAATTTGTATTTTCCATTTAATTTCAACTACCTTTGCTAATCTTGACAGATACGCGTATTTCGTCTACAATGTGCAGACTTCTTCAGTGTCGAGTCGAGTTATTAGTACGAGACACTGAAGAAGTCTGCACATTGTAGACGAAATACGCGTATCTGTCAAGATAAGCAAAGGTAGTTGGAATTAAATGGAAAATACTAATTTTTCTTCTAAATGAAGCATATTTCTGTTAAGAAAATCATCCTAGACGGATGATGTGCACTAATTCAAACTAATTACTGTGGCACAATGACTAAAGTTCGTCCCCTTTGATGCAATTTGTATCACACTGCCTTCGTTTGTACCGCCTTCTTTTGTGCAACAGCATCCGACGCCATAACTGCTGGGAATGGATGAGCACCTTGATAATACAGCCACCTTGGCTCAAGAGAGAAACATTGAATTCTGGCTACACTGTAATTTTGAACTTTTGCTCTAACATTCAGTCTGCAATAAATCGATTACAAAGTAACACGCGTTCAAGTTATTTCTTCCCGAAAGTATCAGTGGTTCTTTTGCCTGCTCTCTGGTGTTTCCTTTGTTCGTTTCCCGGTGATTCTGTGCGTCTCTGTTGGTGCGGCAAAGCTCAACAGGTTATGGGCCCAGCAGCCGGAAGTGAATAAAGAAGTTCTAGTAAGAATTGGTTTGCCGGAAGATTGTTTGACCTTCCGAGAAAAGTGTTTGCGGAGAAAATTCAAAATGGCGGAAAGCTCGCGAGTATCTTTTGCGAAGTTGAGTAGCGGAAATTATGTTGCCTGGAAATTCCGGATGAAGGCGCTACTTGAGCGTGAAGAATTGTGGAACGCGATTGATGCAGTAAAACCGGAAGAAACGGATCTCGCACAGTATGCGCCGTGGAATAGAAACGATGTGAAGGCTCGTGCGACGATTTCGTTATTTATTGATGACAGCCAGCTGCGCTTCGTCAAGAAAGCGAAAACCGCGTGTGAAATGTGGAATAACCTGAAAGCCTATCACGAAAAGTCGACGGTATGCACTCAGGCGATGCTTTTGCAGCAATTGTGTTCGGTTAACCTCGGTGAAGGTGGCGATGTCGAAAAGCACCTGGAAGTTGTCGAAAACTTGTTCGATCGCCTTGACAGTAGCGGCATAGACTAACTCTTAGACCAGTAGGTCCCATACAAAAACGATTTCTTTCTTGGCTCAGTCAGTACTAGCACATCGGTCCCAAGCTCAGTCCCAAGCTTAATAATACGCCCCTAATAATGAACTCACACGAACACACTCTCAAATATTCTGTCAAAATAACACAGCAAATCAAAACAAAGGCGCAAATATGTACAGCAAGGTGCTGACTTCAATGTGTATTTCGGACCAAGGGATTCTACAACAGTCAACCAATTTCAAATTGCTAGTTGCATATTGATTGTTGGTAGCGGTGTCGAAATCAGTGAGCAGTTGCGGGTGATAATGATGCTGCGTAGTTTGCCTCCGTCGTTCGTGAGTTTTGTAACGTCGCTGGAAAATCGACCCGTCGATTGCGAGACGAATGTTACAAGCTGGTGAATTCAAGAGCGGGCCCCAGTGGAATCAGTGTTAAGGAAGAAAGGGTGTTCACTAAGCAGAAGCTAACGTAAACAGTGACAAAGTTAAGTGTTTTTTCTGTAAGCAACCTGGCCATTATATGCGGAATTGCCGCAAGTTGGCTGCTTTGAAGAACAGTGACAGTTCGAGCTCGGGTGAATCAAGTAGAAGTCGGGTTCCGGACAGCAGGCTAAAAAGGTGCAAGCGGAAAATGCACAGCAGCCGAAACCAGCGGTAGTACAAGACTCTTTCTGTGGTGCCGTGTGTTTCGTTGCGGGTGGTTCGATTCCGAGAGTATGGACGATCGGCAGCGGATGTACTTGTCATATGACAAATAATCGCGAGTTTTTCATCGAATACAAGAGCGGTGTCGTTGTTGATGTTACTTTGGCCGATGGTACGAAGACGAAGTCGTGCGGTATCGGTAGTGGAAACGTTATCGGTGTGAATACGAATGGCCAGCACGTTGTGATTACGTTGGAGCGTGAACTTTATGTCCCCACCTTGGAGGGAGGACAGGTTTCGGTACGGAAATTGGCCGAAAAGGGATTCACGGTAGTGTTTAATGTGAATGGTTGTAAAATCCAAGATCCTGACGACGAGGTTGTCGCAGTCGGTGAGCTGGTTGGCTGCCAATATAAGCTGAAGATTGGTGAGCAGTGTATGGCAGTGAAAGGTTGTCATTCGGACTTGTACCAACACACTTGGCACCGCCGATTTGGCCACCGCGACGTGAATGTGGTGAACGTCATCACGTCGAAAGGACTGGCCAGTGGATTCGATGTCAAGGACTGCGGAGAGCGTATAGTCTGTGAGTGCTGCATCAAAGGTAAGTTAGCACGAAAACCTTTTCCAACATTAGGTGAGCGTAGGTCGACACATCCATTGGATCTGGTGCATACAGATTTGTGCGGGCCGATGGAGAATGCGACGCCGAGTGGGAATAAATATTTTACTACCCTGATTGACGACCACATTCGGTTCTGTGCGGTGTATCTCCTTACGTTGAAAAGCGAGGCAGAGCTCAAGATTCGAGAATACGTTCGGTGGACCGAGAACGTGTTCGGGAAAAACCGAAAGTGATTAGGTCTGACGGAGGAGGTGAATATACCGGCGAGCCTCTAACAGTTTTACAAGAGCGAAGGCATCGTTGCGCAGTACACCACTCCATACACACCGCAACAGAATGGTGTAGCGGAGCGAAAGAATCGCGCATTGCAAGAAATGGCCAATTGCATGTTGTTAGATGCAGGGCTGCCCAAACGTTATTGGGGTGAGGCCGTGCTTACGGCAAATTACGTCCAGAATCGGTTGCCACCCAGAGTGACGGATAAAACACCTTACGAGCTTTGGACCGGGAGAGTGCCAGATTTGGCTGAGCTGAAAGTGTTCGGATGCGAAGCGTACGTACACGTACCCGACCAAAAACGAAAAAAGTTCGACCGGAAAGCTAGAAAGCTAGTATTTGTCGGCTACTCAAGGCAGCACAAGGGCTATTGCTTTCTTGACCTCGAAACGAACCGCATCACTATAAGCCGGGACGCACGCTTTCTGGAACTAGGTATGGTTCGGAACAACCGTAGGAGAAGCTGGTTGTTTCGGAGGTTCCTGTGGAGCAGAGCGGTGGTATGAGTGATCTTGAAGAAGAAGAAATCATCCTTGAGAATTGCGAAGGTGAAGGACGTGAAGGAAAGTGCTTGATGAACAAGAACAATCGGAGTATGATGACGCTAGCGAAATGAACGAATCCGATTTTCTGGGCTTCGAACCGGAGTTACCAGAAGAACAAGTAGTTTTTAACAGAGCAGATCTCCGTACTCGTGGAGTATTACCTAGTCGTTTTGAAGATTTTATAATGGGGCAAGTAACTGTTGATGATGAGCCCGAAGATTATAGAGAAGGAATGTTAGTGCCTGACTGGAAGAATGCTATGAATGCGGAAATTGCGGCACATGCCGCGAACCAAACTTGGGAGTTGGTGTCGCTGCCTCCTGGGAAGAAAGTCATCAGAGTGAAATGGGTCTTCAAGCTTAAGCAAAATGAAGCAGGGAATATTGTCAAACATAAAGCCCGAATCGTTGACTCAGTCGTTTGGGATTGATTTCACCGAGGTCTACGCTCCGGTTACCCGACAAGTGACGCTACGTGTTCTTCTGGCGGTGACTAGTAAGGAAAGCTTACTGCTGAAGCAGTATGATTCAAGACGGCGTACCTTAATGGAACAGTCGACGAGGAATTGTATATGTCCCAGCCTCCTGGATATTTCATCAAAGGAAAGGAGGACATGGTTTGCAGATTGCGTAAAAGCATCTACGGTCTGCGCCAGTCTGCCAGATGCTGGAATGAAACATTACACGCAACACTGCTGGATCAGAACTTCAAGGCTTGCGAATCTGACCCGTGTCTCTACGTGCGCCATGGAAAAAGTGTTGTCTATCTCGATGTGTTGACGACTTGATCATTGGCAGTATCGATGAGAAAGAGATTGATGAAGTCTACAGAAATCTTCGAGACAAGTTTGAAGTCACCTCCCTCGGTCAGCTTCGTCATTTTATCGGGTACGAGATCGAGAGGGAAAATGACTGCTACTCGTTGCGGCTGACGCTGTACATAGAGTACGTACTCCGGAAGTTCCATATGGAGAACTCTCATGCGGTGAAGACACCGATGGATCTAGGGTACACTGCCGAGAATGAGGGAAGTAAGCCGTTCGAAAGCTCGACGTTGTATAGGAGTTTGATTGGGACACTGCTGTACCTGTCCGTCAACGCAAGGCCAGATTTGTCATTGAGTGCAGGTCTGCTGGGACGCAAGGTAAGTCAGCCGAACAACAGCGATTGGAGAGCGGCAAGACGAGTGTTACAGTACCTGAACGGAACCAAGAATCTCAAGCTACGCTTTGGATCGCAGAACGGATGGAATCTGGTAGGATTCTCGGACTCGGATTGGGCCGGCGACAGACAAAGAGTGACAGAGGGGTGGGAGGGGGTATAAAAATCTGAAATTTGATGGACGTCATTTTTGAATCACCCCAAAGTTGGATTATTTTTAGCATGGACATCGTTTGCTCCGCGATTTCTCTGTGGTCAGCTGATGAAAATCTACGCAGAATAGAGTGAAGGCGTAAATAGTCGGACCGATTGTGAAATTGTTTGAATTGGTGAATTGTCGCACATTGTGAAGAAAAGGAGCATGTGATTGTAGTGACCGCATCTGGGAGGAAATATTCGGAGAGCGGAACCATCCGGATTGCCGCCTCTTGAGGAGTATGCACCTGTATTCGTTCGGTGGTTGCAGCCGAAAAAGGAGGATGTCGATACGCGTATAACAAGATGTTTATTACTTTTTTCGCTTGCATTAATTAATGCTCCTTTTCTTATTAAGGATTATTTCTCAATAGGCTTTGTTTAATTTGAAAATATAGGATTAAAGATTAAATTTTACGATCGTAAATGATTTTATTAAGTGTTCTACCAATTTCATTCATATGTTTTGTTATGTATGTACATCCACTCTGTATTTAGTTAAGAATGAAATTGGAAGAACTTTCTTCAAAATTGTTTAGCTTTTATTTTATTTATAAAATCACAATTCATTTATCAATTTTATGCATTGCAATGCATATTTGTATAAATATATGCATTGCAATGCATATATTCAAAGCATGCATTGGAAAGCATATGTTTATATAAATATGCATTGTAATGCATATATTCAAAGTATGCATTTGAATGCATAAGTTTTATATTATAAAGGCATTGGAATGTATATATTTGACTTATTCTTATCAATGTATAAACCTGGTTTATTCATTCCAATGACTGGATGGACCGAATATGATTATAGCATAGAAATAATTAATTTGGGTAAAACGGGCCAGACATGACATGACATTATCTCTGTAAAGTTTCTTAATATGATACGGGTGAACGATGTGCATTTTCAATCAAAATAAATTGTGGAGATTGAAACTATATGAGCAGAATGAAGAAAAACCATAAATTTAGGATGAATTGGGGCAAACCGAGCCACTTCCCGTGCTCTACACAACACGAAACCCGCGCCAATCGATTTATTAGCCCATTTCCTTCCAGAAATGCATTTGGTTTGCTTCAAAAACCAGCGGCTTCTCTTACTTAGGAATTTGGGTTTATTTTTTCCCACTGTGCATTCGCATGAAATATTTATATAATAGTGTATATGTTTATGTAAATGAAAAATACTGCAATCATTCTTATCTATTATATATGATCTGCATTCGGTTGATTCTGTGGTTTGCGCTTGAGCACGTTTTCGTTCGTGTTCGCAGCATTCCACCAAAATCTTGATTGGAGGTATCCTGAAAAAGTTTGTTAATTCTATTGAAATTTTTACAAAACTAACATTTGTACTTTTTAATTTACTGTTGCCATGGTCACTATTTGCTACTTGATGCAGATTTTATAACAGCAATGCGCTTTTATTTTTGCTCACTTGATAGCTACGAAATAAGGAAAGGGAAGATATTGGAAGGGAGTTAAAGACAAATTGGTAAAAAAAAACAAACAATAAGTAATGTTTAAGTCATCTATTAAGTAAAATCAATAACACGGTATTACCAAATATATTGATTTGTGAGTTATGATGAAGCAATGACAAAGATTGAACTGTAAAATCAATCAATTGGAATTGTTAAAAAGTTCATTCGGAAACCAGAAATGAAAAATACATTCAGTAATAAGTGCAAACGCTTACCACAGATTCCGTAATTTTCAAAAGCCTACCACAGATGTAATTTTCTGCGTCATGAAATGTAGCTATTTGCCTCTTCCACTACGATGTTTGGTGATTGAAACTCTAAAAAGGCAAAAACTCTAACGTGATATTATGAAACTAATTTGACCAACGGGCAGCCTAGCAATGTAGCAGGAAATGTCAAGATACTTGATAGGATTTTAAGAATATTAATTTACTTTTCGATTTGGGTATAATTATTCGATTTGAGTATAATCAACTTAGCGTTAAACGAAATAAAACTTGTAGTAGGCTTTGCAAAAATCGCCTCACTTCGTAAAAGTAAACAAAGATTGTATGACATTTCCCGGAAAACCATTTCCCGGAAAACCGTTTCCCGGAAGACAATTTTCCGGAAAAACATTTCCCGGAAATACTTTTTCCGGAATATACCATTTCCTGGAATTTTTGTTTGCATCAAGAATGGGAATTTATTTTTCTTTGTTTTATATTTTAATTTCAATCAATGCCCTATCTCGCTAATTTGTCATCTCGATGGTTCTGCGAAACATACATACCAAAAAAATTGAAACTGAAGAATATTGGTAATTATCCAAGCATATTATTTCGAAAGAACAGTTCATGCTTGAACGAAGGGAAAATCTCTGATAAATCCCAATCAGTAGTTTAAAATACAATTCTTATTAACATTTTGTTCTTTTGAAAACGTATAATTTGTTATTGAAATAAATTTTTGTTACAGAAGCAATTGCAAAGCTATTCGAATAAATGCGAAATGCTATGCGAATAAACTTGCACAGTAAATATTTTAATGACAACGTAGTTATTGTAGTTGATAATATGGTAGTTTTATAACATTTTAAGATTTTTTTATTTCTATCATAAAATCTATTGTCACTGATAGGGCGACGTCAATTGTAAAACCGATGCAAACAATATGGTTGATCAATCGCACGGTGCAAGTAAAACTTGATTCAACATTTATAAGCAAACGTTTATAAATATATAACCGATACTAGATTTTCTAGAAGGTCTGATCATAGTCAAGCTGGGACGAGTTGAGGTAACTTGTGCAGTGAATATAAGGGGGGCAGCCGCCCCCATACACCCGCTTGTGGGGGCTTGCCGCTCCCATACCCCCAGGATGGGTGGCTTTACCGCCCACCAAGCCCCCGCTGCAAAGGATCGAAATTTGAGTGAGGAATAAACCCTACACACCAAAAAATGATCAAGGATTTCAGCAAAATGATTTGCTGAAAAACCATCAGCAATATTACGTTTTACTGAAAATCAGCAATTTGGTTTGTTTGACTGAAAACCAGTTAACTGACCCAGATTGCTGAACACTCAGCATCTTTCTCCACCTAACTGTCAGTTTGTCAAATTAATTAATTAAAAAAAGAAACGCTCTCATTGTTTTTTTCGGAAGCGCTCGTGCAGTTTGCGACCGATTAGATTAAAATTTTCAGTAGAATTTGTATAAATTATCGACAATTTCATGAATCCGGAAGTGCGAGAAGGTGCGTAATCTTAAGGCAGACCGTTGTGATATGGAGGAGTTGTTTGGTAAGTAAAACAGATAAAAATAATTCTATGTATTCTACAGCGTCGTCAAAAATGGCGGCAATTATCAAATGTGTCTTCTGCCATCAATTGGCTAACATTATTATTATCTTATTATCTTCCATCAATGAGCTTACACATTTTTCAAAACTTATATTTCTTTGAAAATAATACTGATCATCTTTTTCAGCCTGAAGACGACGTCGAACAATTCGCTTCGTGTTACTAGAAAACGGCGCTTCCGATCTTCATTATCAAGGCACCGCAGTACGAGGAAGGAGCTCCGTACATCCAGTTAAACCGACGTGTATTTTCGGTAGGATGTGATATTCATCGAGCATTGTTACTGTTGGTGCATACATATTATATATTCAAATTGATGTTTGAGCCGTCTTTCGCATTTTTTTCCATTTTTTCACTGGAGCTGTTTTGGCCGTGGACATTGTGACCACAACCGTTAATAACTTCATTTTTGAGCTTCACTAAGCAAGATACTGAAATACAGAATGAAAAAAAAAACCCAAAATAATATATGTTTTCAATAATTTCAACTTCAAATGGAAACCAGGGAACTGATTTTTCAGTAAATTGATATTTTTTACTGAATTCTACCAGCAAAGTGCCGTCAATTCATGAAACAGCAAAAATTGCTGAATTTTCAGTAAATTGATAGTTTTTACTGAATTATATCAGCAAAGTGCTGTCAAATCACGAAACAGTCAAAATTGCTGAATTTTCAGCAAAAATCAGATGTTTACTGAATGTTCAGCAAACTTCTGTCAAGCAGGATGACATTTCGCATTGCTGAAAAAATCAGTAATTTTATATTGCTGAAATGATTACTGAAAATTCAGCTCGGAAAAATTCAGTAAAATTTTGCTGATTTTCAGCGAAAAAAATTTGGTGTGTACGCAGCACGGTCCTATTTGTTCTTGGATACAGGGACACATATTGTTATATAAAGTATATTCGTATCAAGCCATGAAAAAGAATAATGACATTCAAGAAAATGTCATAAAATACTTCATCCCTTGTTAATAAACAGCCTAGTTTCAAATTGTATTTATGTTTGAATATTATTGCATATTCATTGAAAGTTTACAAAATATTCCTGATGATAACATCAGGATTTTTTTACTCTTGAAGATGAACGTTTTACAACAATAAGTTAAATCGGTTCAATATTTTGTTGTCTACGTGCGTCTAGGTGCAGCCACAGATCTCGAAGTAGGCACAAAGAAAACTTTGCCAACGTCAACGTAAAACCGCTAAGCTATCAGGAGATCCGACAGATTTAAACGATATCCTTGAAAAATATACAAAAACATTTGATGAGCAGCTATTTCTACTAAAAAACGTTTCCAGCCAAAGTGGGCAAAAATGGTATTCAGTACTGCCACATGCCTAAAGAGACTAAGTTAATAGGAGGTATGGATAATGGACGGTACGCTTTCCTCAGCTCCACACAACTTCACACAATTTTTTACAATTCTTGGAAGCATTGGAGATGGCGCTCAAAGTAAGTTTGTTCCTTTTGTACACTGCTTACTACCATGTAAAAAGGAAGCAGTTTACAAAAGGGCACTCTTTCTTTTGAAGCAGCTTCAGAGCGAGGAATCACGCTAAACGCTAAAATTGTCTTGACGGACTTCGAAACGGCGGAGATAAACGCTGTCAAATCGTTATTATTATTAGCATTTATTATTTATTATTCGTTATTATTATTATTAAAAATGATCTTTATTTCTTTGTTTGTTGATGGTTAACATGTTCATAGCTTAAGTGATACAAATTTACCTTTTCATCTTTGGTTGTAATAATTATAATAATTTGTTATTTGTTAAGAAAAATGATTAGTCCTATCGGATTTGGATATTGGTTTACCACCTTGGTAGAATTAGTTTGTTTGGATTTAAAAATAAACTACTTAAAACTACTATATACATTCTACAACTACCTAATCTACTATTTACAACTAACCTTCTATATACAGATTGCTTATCAGCTCGTGTTCCGATATGTTACATTTATTTACAAATTTTTTCTTTGTTTCACTAATTTTCCTATCTATTTTAAGGATGTACGCCTCACGGGGAAGGTCAGTTATCCTTGTGTCGAAGGGGCGGTTTAGGATCATCCTCAGCGTTCGGCTCTGCGAGACTCGCAACTTGTTCCTGTGAGTTTGTGCACATTGATCCCACACCGGAGCTGCGTAAAAGATCGCAGGCGCAATGATTTGTTTGTAGATTGCCAGTTTGTTCACCCCTGAGAGGCAGGATCTTCGGCAAATCAGCGGATATAGCGACCTAACTATGGCGGAGCACTTGACTAACGTTCTCTCAACATGCGATCGGAAGAGAAGTTTTTCGTCAAACAGTAGACCTAGATATGTTACTTCGGTGGACCACTCGATCCTTATGCCGTCCATGATTATTGTGCACGCCGGAGGAGGTTTCAGTTTGGGTGATTGCCGATGGAGGAACATAATAGTTTGTGTTTTAGCGGCATTGATTTTCATTTTCCACATCTCAGCATTATCGGCAAAGGTGTTAAGGCATCGTTGAAGTTTGCTTGTTCTTTCGCGAGGCATCCTTCCCTTGACGGCTATTGCGGTTTCATCTGCGAACAGGAAAAACACGCAACCATCACCAAGGGGAGTAATGTCTGAAGTGTAGATGTTATACAGCAGTGGGCCCAGCAGGCTACATTGCGGCACTCCTGCTGGGATCGAAAACCTGTCTGAAAGACAACCGTTCAACGTTACCCTAAACGACCTTTGCTGGATGTAGTTGCGGGTGATTTTTACAAGGTGTGGTGGGATGTTGAAGTTACAAAGCTTGTATACAAGCCCGTCGTGCCAGACATTGTCAAACGCGTTTTCGACGTCTAGCAAAGCCATGGCTGTGGACTTGGATACAGCTTTGTTACTTTGGATGTTGTTCATCACCCGAACTAGCTGATGAGTGGTGGAATGCCCCTTCCTGAACCCAAACTGTCCAGACAGGCATACATGGCTTTTCACCCAAGTGCGCCTCTCACATGCATATTGCTTGCCTCCTCTGGGGATGAACAAGTTGCCACACTGGCGAGAAAATCACCACGCTTACGATGAGTGCAAAACAAGCCAAGTGTGAGAGGGAGTCTCTTGAGAGCATTTGTAGTGAAAATTTGGAAATGAACGAATTGTGCTCTCGAGCGCACCCACCTAGTTCTCGCTGGTTTCCTCTTGAGAGACCGCTCTGCAGAGCCAAATCCTTAGAAAATCTTCGATGCCCTTTTTTATGCATGTTTCCAAACTTATGAGTCCAAAGTTGTAAGGATTTTTTAATTCCTTTGTGAATGACTTAGATGTGTAACTACTCCACCTAAGTTATTAACCTATATACAAGGAAAAAACGTGATAATAAGATAATAATGGAGAAACAAAAGGCTTATTTCTTTAGTAGTTATTCGTTTCGGGTGTTGATGGGGCACATTCGGAACTGTTCAATGGCTTACCACATGTTTTGTCTTGGGGTTTTTAGGAATGGAGAACGTTCTTATGATAGGTAAGAGACCCCTCCCTTCTCAGAAAGGCGAGACTCCCATACAAATGAAACACAAATTTATGCACAACTCAAGAACGAATCAAGTTATTGAAACCAAATTTGGCATGTGGGGTTTTCGGGAGGCGATTATTTTCTGTGGTGATTTGAGACCCCTCTCTTCTCTAGAAGGGGGAAGGAGGCTCTCATACAAATTGAACTAAATTTGGCATGTGGGGGTTTTGAAGGCAAAATTTATTTTCTATTGTGGTTCGAGACCCCTTCTTTGATTGGGGGGAGGTGCTTTCATACAAATGAAACAGAAAGTTCAACCAAACATGAGAATTATCCAGGACACCGAAACACAAAATGTGTATTTTTCGGATAGGCAGCATGTTTTGATGAAAGATAGAACCCCTTCTTATTCAAGAATGGGGGATGTTTCAGTTATTCTTAGTGCTACATTATGCACAAGAAGTTAATCTCAGATTATGAACGAGAAAACTACGTTCAAACTGACAGGACACGGTGTAGTTTGAAGATAAATGTTTTGTCTATGACATGCTTCAACACAGAAAAATAGCCATGGTAGACACTAACGATCCGAGGATTAAATTTAAAACACACACACACCTACGTTTTATTTTGCAGAAATAACACACATTAGCAAACGAAAATATATCAACAAAACTCATAACAAAAATCATAAAAGCGCCAGTTCTATGAAATGAGCTTGTATGAAATAAAATGATAAACTCTAGATTAAAATTTTAAATGAGCGTTATTGCAAAATCATCCTATCTAGAAACCGCTGAAGAAAGTATCAGTAACTACATCTCATTCAGCGGAAGAAAATGTTTACATGTTTAAACTCAATCTGTTATAATAATAGATTTATTAAGATATAGATGAAGAATGGCACTGGCTTTCCCTTTGTTTTGATTTGAAATTCTGTCTGAAATTTGAGACCTGTCAAATTCCATAGCTTTTGCTCGCTTTGACAGTTGCATCCCAACAAGATGCCAGAAAATGATGTCCAGACTCGGTTTCGTTCTTATTGCCCCATTTATTCGTATTCTAGTTCAGTTATCTTTGTTCTATGTGTGTGTGCCTTGGTGCATTCTGGCTTGCTATTTATAAATAATACGGAAATATCTAACCTTGTGCTTCTTGGTATTCTGCAGCCATGAAGTACATCTCGATCATGATGATGCTGTCAGTGGTGCATGCCTCGTATATGGCGGTTATTTCCTCGAGACCGTAGCCACCACACGTGTTCGTTCGAATGCTATCGAAGCCGAATTCGGGATGAATCCGGTAGTTGGCGACCGGTATGCACACCTCGGAAGAGTGGTGACTTCCGATGGCCCGTGATGCGCTGGGGAATATCACTTACCTTTGGCGGCGTACGCGATCTCCTACATCTACCTGGACGTAATTAGTAATATTAGGGTAATGGGATGTAATATTAGCCTAGCTCCTTCATTCGGCCTATGTACCAAATGTGTCATTAATGTAGCAATAATCAACAAAATCATGGTGCTTTTAGGATAACCGATGTAATCCAAAGCAATTGAGACAATATTGATCAACTTATAGTTGTTCACTTCCGCGTAATTTTCGATTTCTTGAACTTTTGGGGCATCATGATTTGACTGGTTAGGATGAACAGATGATCTACACGATCTTCAAGTGATCTAAATTTGGATTAATTGAATCGATAAAGCAAGTAATGCAGTCTGGATGTGCAGAAAATAGTTACACGTTACAAACTAACTATTCCTATAGCTAAAACAACAATTATTCCACAAGAAAATCATAGACCCAATGTTGGGGACATATTATTTTGTATGTTCCCTACTATGGCCAGTTGTATCAATAACGTAGTAAAAAGGTTGTTATTGGTAAAAATTTAAGTGGAAATGCATAGCAAATGCTAGTAAATCATATATGAACAATACTTATGTGTTCCAAAACAGTTTTACTTTAGTTTGTTTTGTGAAATTTCGTGTTCAGTAATGCCAATACAGCTGGCAATGCCTTAATTCATAAAATACACGGTGTTCAATAAGTTCGAATACAAGTTTTCATCATTGCGTAGGTATGCGCCATGTACATATTCTGCATTGGTATTGGTGTCAGCTTTAGCTTCATTCATACGCTACCGAATGTGCGCGGTGTTGACATTCTGTTAGTTGTTGTTCGTTTGTTACGCGCGATGAAAGAGTATCGGGACTTCGTAATTAAGCGTTTTTTGAACGGTGAGCGACCCGGCGATATATTCCGGCTGCTGAAATCGCATGGGGTCAAGCGGAACTTTGTCTACACGACCATCAGGCGATACCGGGAGACGTCCTCGACCAATGACCGTGCGAGATCCGGTCGGCCGCGTTCAGCGAGGACGCCACGGGTCATCAAGATCGTGAGGGAGCGAATTCGGCGCAAAAAGAACCGCTCAATCCGGAAAACGGCTGCAGATCTCAACGTTTCCATAGGAAACGATCACACCAAACACACCAAGCACCTTGGTTACAGGCCTTACAAAAAACGTAAGGTCCATGGCGTTTCGGAGGCTACCAGCAAAAAGCGGTTGGATCGAGCTAAGAGGATCCTCTCTCGGCACGCTGGTCAGGAGTTTGTTTTTTCGGACGAGAAACTGTTCGTGCTGCAGCAGCCACACAATGTGCAAAATGACCGGGTGTGGGCGCCATCGAGGGACAGCATTCCTGAATCCAATATAAACATCCCTCGGTTCCAAAGTGCCGCGTCGGTGATGGTTTGGGGGCAGTATGCAAACGTGGTAAGCTACCCTTGGTGTTTATTGAAAAAACGTCAAAATCAACGCGGCGTACTACAAAACTGAGGTTTTGGAAAAGGTTGTTGCCCCCAGTCTCCGAAGCCTCTACGGCGATGAGCACTACGTGTTCCAGCAGGACGGTGCACCAGCCCATACGGCAAATGTGGTTCAAGCCTGGTGTCGGGACAATTTAACCGACTTTCTGGACAAAACTTTGTGGCCTCCCAGCTCCCCGGACTTGAATCCTCTCGACTTTTTTGTTTGGTCCTATATGATGGCGAAGCTGAACGAATACAAGGTCAGCACTTTGGATCATTTCAAGACGGTAATTCTCAAAATCTGGGACGAAATGCCCATGCAGTCCGTGCGTGCCGCCTGCGACGCGTTCGAGAAACGATTGAAGCTCGTTAAGGAGTACAAAGGGGGGGTCATTCCAAGAGAAATGTTGTAAACGTTCCTTGTAAACATAGCTTTCAATAACATAAATCCAAAAAATAAAAAAACATGTTTTCATTTTTTTAACAAATTTTGAAAGTGTATCCGAACTTATTGAACACCGTGTAAGTAAAACCCGCATTAATCCACCGATGGTGAGACTGAACCCTTCTTACACTTCACCAGAATTTAAATGTGGGCAATATTGTACTGGATACATATTTTCATCAGGAATTCCAAGAAAATTCAGAGATATTCAATATGCCATACATTCAGTTTATAAAATGAACTATTTGTCAATCCTGAGCGTATTGTTCAGCGATGTTATTAAAATATTACCATTAATAGTCTTTAATGACCTGTTTATGTTAGTTGTATAAAAGGGGAAATTACATAAATATTAGAAATTTCATAAAATCAGTCCATAAAATGATTTAGTAAGCTTAAAAGTACATTTTCGTTGAAAATTGGTTATAGTATATACAGAGTAATTTTCGAATATACTCGTTGCAGTTTAAAACCAGACCACTCGAGCCAATCGATGCTGCTCTAATTCTATACAGTCGCATAGTGTGGCTAGTCCGCTGTATGTGCTATACAACGCAACAGATGCGACACAATAGAATGCAAGCGGCATCGATTGGTGTGATTGGTCTTGTTCGGTTTTGCACTGCAACGAGTATATTGTCATCTCACAATTATGTGCTCTCCATTTTGACCAGTTATTTGGAGATATCATAGCTTTGATTTGGCACCAACAAAACTAAAATCGGTACACAAATAGCTCAGTATGTAATCGGAGACTAAACTGTTTGATTACTATTATAATAGGCCTTCAAGTACTGTTTTGTTCATATCTTCGTAACGAAATGTCCGAATGAACAAAAAATCAATAGCGTTCTATGAGAATGTTGTAGCTTCCATTTGCCGTCAACAGAACTGAAATCGGTTGACAGATGGCTGAGAAACCGATGTGACATTATTTGTAACGCATATACACACACACACACACACACACACACACACACACACACACACACACACACACACACACACACACACACACACACACACACACACACACAGACATACAAACAGACATGTGCTCAGTTCGTCGAGCTGAGTCGAATGGTATATGACACTCGGCCCTGTGGGCCTCGGATAAAAAGTCGAGTTTTCAAGCGATCTTAATACCCTTCTATTGATGTAAGAAGGGTAAACAAGGGAAGTTAACATAATGAAATTTTGAACACTTATTTGAAGATTTTATAACTTTAATTTGGCATTAACACGTACGTCCCCAACCCCTCTGTGACAGAAAATTTCAAATTTAAAATTGATGATACTCCATCGTTAGCCTTCGGATTTTGTTGCGGTTTTTTGCAATAGATCACAAATATATCCTTGTTTATAGATCTGCACTGGTTATTCCGAAAATTTCCGTAGTTTCGGATTCCAAGGTGGGAGTACTGGGGTAAGTACCGGTCCAGGGATGGTGGACAAAACATTTTTAGTAGCGAAACATGGCATGCGGCATATCAAACTTTATAATTTTGCAAAACTAAGTCATCAGTAGACATTTTGAAGATTTCTGACCATACTGGCCTCTAAAAGAGACCTGCAGGATCCGAGTTCCTCCTGCAAAGTGGCCATATTCAAATCGTAGCCAAAATCTAACTTGCGACACATCAAACTTCAGGATTTTGCAAAACTAGGTCATGAGAAGACGTTTTGAGAATTTCTGGCCAAACTGGTCACTCTGAGGAGGCCCTGCGGGATCCGAATTCATCCGGAAAAGTGGCCATATTCAAATAATTTCCAAAACCTGGCATGCGACACATCAAACTGCATGATTTTGCAAAACTTGTTCTTCGGAGAACTTTTTGAGATTGTTGGACCATACTGGCTACTTAGGGAAGCCCTGTGGAATCTGAATTACTCCAGGGAAGTGGCCATATTCAAATCTTTTCTAAAACCTGGCTTGCGACACATCAAACTTAATGATTTTAACTATAAATTAGAAGAAAAATTAGTAATCTCCATTTAATTCCAACTACCTTTGCTTATCTTCGACAGATACGCGTATTTCATCTACAATGTGCAGACTTCTTCAGTGTCTCGTACTAATAACTCGACTAGTACGAGACACTGAAGAAGTCTGCACATTGTAGATGAAATACGCGTATCTGTCGAAGATAAGCAAAGGTAGTTGGAATTAAATGGAGATTACTAATTTTTCTTCTAATTTATAGTTACAAGGATTCCACTAAACAGCTCAAACCCTCTAGGATTCTTAATGATTTTGAAAAACTAGGTGATCAGTAGACATTTTGAAGATTTCTGACAATACTGGCCACTAAAAGAGGCCCTGCAGGATCCGAGTTCCTCCGGAAGAGTGGCCATATTCAAATAGTTGCCAAAACCTGGCTTGCGACACATCAAACTTCAGGATTTTGCAAAATTAGGTCATCAGAAAAAGTTTTGAGAATTTCTGGCCATACTGGTCACTCTGGGAGGCCTTTTTCCGGAGGAATCCGGATCCCGCAGAGCCTCCCAGGGTGACCAGTATGGCCAGAAATTCTCAAAACTTTTTCTGATGATCTAGTTTTGCAAAATCCTGAAGTTTGATGTGTCGCAAGCCAGGTTTTGGCAACGGTTTGAATATGGCCACTTTTCCGGAGGAACTCGGATTCTGCAGGGCTTCCCAAGGTTGGCCAGTATGGTCCAACAGTCTCAAAAAGTTATCCAAAGAACAAGTTTTGCAAAATCATGAAGTTTGATGTGTCGCTAGCCAGGTTTTGAAATAGATTTGAATATGGCCACTTTTCCGGAGGAATTCGGATCTCGCAGGGCCTCCCCAAGTGACCAGTATGACCAGAAATTCTCAAAACGTCTTCTCATGACCTAGTTTTGCAAAATCCTGAAGTTTGATGTGTCGCAAGTCAGGTTTTGGCAACGATTTGAATATGGCCACTTTGCCGGAGGAACTCGGATCCTGCAGGGCCTCTTTTAGAGGCCAGTATGGTCAGAAATCTTCAAAATGTCTTCTGATGACTAAGTTTTGCAAAATCATAAAGTTTGATATGAAGCATGCCATGTTTCGCTACTAAAAATGTTTTGTCCACCATCCCTGGACAGGTACTTACCCCAGTACTCCCACCTTGGAATCCGAAACTACGGAAATTTTCGGAATAACCAGTGCAGATCTATAAACTAGGATATATTTGTGATATATTGCAAAAAACCGCAATAAAATCCGATGGCTAACGATGGAGTATCATCAATTTTAAATTTTAAATTTTCTGTCTCAGAGGGGTTGGAGACGTACGTGTTAACAAAGCTTCAAACCTGAGCTTCAATTTTGATTATCGATATGGATTCAAGATGCTTAATAAGTACATATTCGTTGAAAATAGTAAATGGAGACTTTGTGTAATTTTTGAATATACTCGTTGCAGTTCAAAACCAGACCACTCGAGCCAATCGCACAATTATGTGCTCTCAGGTATTGTTTTGGTCATATCTCCATGGAGGATTATCCAATCATAATGAAATTTTGACCAGTTATTTGGAGATATCATAGCTTTAATTTGGCATCAACAAAACTAAAATCGGTACACAAATAGCTCAGTATGTAATCGGAGACTAAACTGTTTAATTACTATTATAATAGGCCTTCAAGTACTGTTTCGTTCATATCTTCGTAACGAAATGTCCGAATGAAAAAAAAATCAATAGCGTTCTATGGGAATGTTGTAGCTTCCATTTGCCGTCAACAGAACTGAAATCGGTTCACAGATGGCTGAGAAACCGATGTGACATTATTTGTAACGCACACACACACACACACACACACACACACACACACACACACACACACACACACACACATACACACACATACATACACACGGACATATGCTCAGTTCGTCGAGCTGAGTCGAATGGTATATGACACTCGGCCCTGTGGGCCTCGGATAAAAAGTCGAGTTTTCAAGCGATCTTAATACCCTTCTATTGATGTAAGAAGGGTAAAAAACGTTCAAAGACTGCATTTAGTAATAAATCCATCGAATGGGACGAAGTTACATCCATGAATAGACCCAATTTG
Organism: Aedes japonicus; assembly: GCA_034211315.2. Taxonomy (NCBI): domain Eukaryota; kingdom Metazoa; phylum Arthropoda; class Insecta; order Diptera; family Culicidae; genus Aedes; species Aedes japonicus. The sequence continues at coordinate 34,853 of JASCZW010002870.1, read as the reverse complement.
GTGCCTGTAGACCTACATTAAATCCATATCCCTTGAAAGTTTCTGACTTTATAAAAAGAGTTGTGTAACTTTTCGTGATACATACTACCAAATGTCTTATCAAACTTATCTTAGCAAGTGTAGAACTAGTTGAATCTCGCCTTCAGCTTGAAAATTTTAAGAGTTATAATCAAAAATGTAATCGATGGTTGCATAATAGGCTGAGTCAAGGGACACATACCCTATTACTTAAACATTTTGCAGATCATTTTTTTGGTTTTGCTCTACAATCTGCGGTCATATCAGAGAAATGTGTCTAGCTTCGCGATCAGATTCAAATGGGTATTTATAATACCCATGATATAAAACCCTTACTGACAGAGTCTCTCAATACTCTGGCTCTCCTGTAATTAAATTTGTGAGAGTTAGAGACTTATTTTTGTTTGTTGTTTACACGCTAAATGAACAGTGGATACATGTCAAATGAAACGGGCTTGACTAAATAATTTCAAATTATTAATAAAAGCTCTAGGGGCGATTCACTCCTGGCACACCATACAAAAACATTTCTGACACCATTGGTTCTATCTGGGTACATTCGTTAACTCGTAAAGCACGCAGTCTGTATACCTTATAGCGCCAAAAAGCAAAGATTTGACATTACAGCCCACCTGGGTCGCACTCGGGCACATTCAGATGCTTACATTTGTACATAATCGATACAGTCGGTACAGTTGATGACTGGTAATCACACAACTGATGACTATATTGGCACAAAACATAGTGATTTCCTCCTCGCATAAGCTTATGAAAATATTAAAATTCACTGTGTTGATGTAATTACCCAATGCATCATATAGATGAACTGAGGAATTCCATTTTTACCCTTCTTACATCAATAGAAGGGTATTAAGATCGCTTGAAAACTCGACTTTTTATCCGAGGCCCACAGGGCCGAGTGTCATATACCATTCGACTCAGCTCGACGAACTGAGCACATGTCTGTGTGTATGTATGTGTAAAGAACCGCTCAATCCGGAAAACGGCTGCAGATCTCAACGTTTCCATTGGAACCGCTCACACCATACTCACCAAGGACCTTGGTTTCAGGCCTTACAAAAAACGTAAGGTCCATGGCGTTTCGGAGGCTACCAGCAAAAAGCGGTTGGATCGAGCTAAGAGGATCCTCTCTCGGCACGCTGGTCAGGAGTTTGTTTTTTCGGACGAGAAACTGTTCGTGCTGCAGCAGCCGCACAATGTGCAAAATGACCGGGTGTGGGCGCCATCGAGGGACAGCATTCCTGAATCCAATATAAACATCCCTCGGTTCCAAAGTGCCGCGTCGGTGATGGTTTGGGGGGCAGTATGCAAACGTGGTAAGCTACCCTTGGTGTTTATTGAAAAAAATGTCAAAATCAACGCGGCGTACTACAAAACTGAGGTTTTGGAAAAGGTTGTTGCCCCCAGTCTCCGAAGCCTCTACGGCGATGAGCACTACGTGTTCCAGCAGGACGGTGCACCAGCCCATACGGCAAATGTGGTTCAAGCCTGGTGTCGGGACAATTTAACCGACTTTCTGGACAAAACTTTGTGGCCTCCCAGCTCCCCGGACTTGAATCCTCTCGACTTTTTTGTTTGGTCCTATATGATGGCGAAGCTGAACGAATACAAGGTCAGCACTTTGGATCATTTCAAGACGGTAATTCTCAAAATCTGGGACGAAATGCCCATGCAGTCCGTGCGTGCCGCCTGCGACGCGTTCGAGAAACGTTTGAAGCTCGTTAAGGAGTACAAAGGGGGGCTCATTCCAAGAGAAATGTTGTAAACGTTCCTTGTAAACATAGCTTTCAATAACATAAATCCAAAAAATAAAAAAACATGTTTTCATTTTTTTAACAAATTTTGAAAGTGTATCCGAACTTATTGAACACCGTGTAGAGCAGCATCGATTGGCTCGAGTGGTCTGGTTTTGAACTGCAACGAGTATATTCGAAAATTACACAAAGTCTCCATTTACTATTTTCAACGAATATGTACTTATTAAGCATCTTGAATCCATATCGATAATCAAAATTGAAGCTCAGGATTGAAGCTTTGTTAACGCCAAATTAAAGTTATAAAATCTTCAAATAAGTGTTCAAAATTTCATTATGCTAACTTCCCTTTTTTTACTTTAAGTTTGATTTTTAATTATTTCTAGCATTAACATAAACTGAACACTGTTAATGTCATTTTTCACTATTCATTATGTTCTATTAATTGAACATATGAAAAATTGAATATCTTCGTAACTTCCGTCTTTTTACCCTTCTTACATCAATAGAAGGGTATTAAGATCGCTTGAAAACTCGACTTTTTATCCGAGGCCCACAGGGCCGAGTGTCATATACCATTCGACTCAGCTCGACGAACTGAGCACATGTCTATGTGTATGTGTGTGTGTGTGTGTGTGTGTGTGTGTGTGTGTGTGTGTGTGTGTGTGTGTGTGTGTGTTTGTGCGTTACAAATAATGTCACATCGGTTTCTCAGCCATCTGTGAACCGATTTCAGTTCTGTTGACGGCAAATGGAAGCTACAACATTCCCATAGAACGCTATTGATTTTTTTTTCATTCGGACATTTCGTTACGAAGATATGAACGGAACAGTACTTGAAGGCCTATTATAATAGTAATTAAACAGTTTAGTCTCCGATTACATACTGAGCTATTTGTGTACCGATTTAATTTTTTTTTTAGAATCCATATCGATAATCAAAATTGACCTTAGGATTGTCTAATAATTCATTCTATGGACTGATAATATGAAATTTCTAAAATTTATGTAATTTCTCCTTTTATAAAACTAACATAAACAGGCTGTTACAGACTATTAATGGCAATATGTTAATCACTTAGATGAACAATACGTTCAGGATTGACAAATAGTTAATTTTATAAACTGAATGTATGACATATCGAATGTTCCTGGATCTTCCTGGGATTTCGAATGAAAATATCTATCCAGTACATTATTGGCCACATTTGAGTTCGTTATTCTGGTGAAGTGTAAGAAGGGTTCATTCTCACCATCGGTGGATTAATGCGGGTTTTTATAAATTTTATAAAAAGAAACAATGTTACTTTTCGAGTTTAGAGTAGCTTGCCTGTAGCTCCAACTTAATATGATTTCTTCACATTTTAGCTTTCCCCTCTTTTCAAATGTTAGTCTAGAGTTATAAGTTTTGTCATTTGACCTCAGCCTTGGTCTGTAGGTTTGAAATAGGTAGAAAACTAAAAATTTCATGAATCTCTGTAAGTTATTTTCGTTTTCCGAATGTGCCCCATGACTGTCCGAAACTACCCCACGTACGGGGCATATCCGGACATATATGTATTTTTCCGAAATGCAAATAAACAACTTAAAATTGCATAAACGTACACCTTTAACACACTCTTATGATGCTTCGATGTCCAAATGACAACTAGAATGAATTCAGGATCTCTGGCGACGTTCACAAAATATATGAAAAATTGAAAGAAAAAGTGTCCAAAACTACTCCTCTCTCCCCTAGAATATGTGAATTTTTAATCAATGCTCTATATGGAGCTGTCCTATTGTGCACTTGCTCAGCAACGCGCAGAGCGTTTTATCCGTCGTCGCCAGGAAATACGATATGGTTAGGGTTGTGGCGCGTTAAACCACGCACAAGACACCATTAATCTATTTATTCTGTATAGGGCGAATGTTAGGTTCCTATAGTTGCTTATGGAGTCTCCATTCACACCCATAGAAACCTAATGCTTTAAAGGTACCGCAACCATTGCAGCCTTACCATATGCAAGATAATGTTCAAAGGTAATAATATTGCTTATGGTTTCGTACACGCTCCATAACAAGAATCTGCAATCCTTTATTCCCAAGGTCAAATTTATACGTTATAACGAACATATCTCAAACCGAAATGAATAAAAATGGAAACCGGAACCTGAACGACAAACCATTCGCAAACGCGCTTGCTAATCTACTTATTTTGAGAATCAACATCAGTGTATCTGACCAGTTCACGCACTCCAGAGTTCTCTGGGGTGCGGTTCTCTGTGTTCACTGCAGTGCGTTTCAGAGCGCTGAGTTTACTCGCCAGTGGCTTTCAGAGGCAAGTGATTTAATTTCACCGCGCAGCTCATTTCAAAAAGTACAGATAAAGGATGAGTGTGGTGAGTATGCTGCTGCGTGCAGCGCTCCTGCATGAACAAAAAGAGAAGAGGAAGTGGTATATTCGCTCTTGTCTCCCACTGAGGAGAGGGTCAAGTATGCAGACAGGAGAATGTTATTTTCCTCGACACACCTGAGCAAACGATTAAGAATAAGTTTCTCGAACAATTTGCTCAGCGTTGAAAGGAGGCTTATTGGTCTGTAGCTTGAAGGCGATGTTGGATCTTTCCCGGGTTTGTGGATCGGAATGACTTTGGCTTCTTTCCAGATGCTTGGAAAGTAGTGCAGTTCCAAGCATCTGTTGAAGATAGCACTCAAGAGCGAGTGGGCTTTGGTGTTAATCTTTTTTAAGGATCAAATTGAAGATGTCATCAAACCCGGGCGCCTTCATGGTTTTAGTGCTCTTCAGCGCTGAGCAAATTTGTTCGATAGTAATCCTATCCTCCGGGGGCACGACACAAGGAGAGGCATCTAGATTATTGACGCATTGCGCAACCTGGTCTTCAAGCGGACTTGGGATGTTTGAGCCAAGCAAATGCGATGCGGCAATATGATTGCCGATCGCATTTGCTTTCTCCACTGGGGCTAGCAAGATATAATCGACGACCTTCAGAGAAGGAACGGGTTTGGGATGCGTCTTTAGGACTTTGGCTATCTTCCAAAATGGTCTCGAGCGATCATCCAAACTTTGGATGACACGTCCGAAACTTTCATTTCGGAGCGAGTCCATTCTGGAAGCAATCTGCCGGTTCAGATCGGCCACTTCTTGTTTCCTATCCAGATGTCCACCTGTCCTTTGGAACTTACGTCTACGAACATTTCGTAGGCGGATCAAAAGTTGAGTGTGGGGATCAATGACAACAAAACGGTTGATGTCATCGATTAGGCCGAACTGTGGCCAGTTTACATGGTGGTAGTCTTTTCGTTGGTATCCCGTTGACACCGACTTCAGCCACCACAGGTTGGTGGTCAGAGCTGAGGTCGTTGTGCGCCACTGGCTTTGACATTGTGGTGATCGTCAGGAAAAAGTCCAGCGTGGATGAATTTCCCGCCGGAGAGATGAATTTTGGTTCATCCGGAAACTGCACCGTGTACAGCCCATGCTGGGAGTGGTCGAACAACAGTCGACCGTTCTGGTTGTGGATCGCTGTCCACCGGAAGGGCCGAGATTTGCTTGAGGGGTAGTACCTTGCCCCACTGGTTTGGTTGACGACTACCGCGAATTGGCGGGAAATCTCCTGCTGTGAAGGCCGGAGCCCTTTCCGTCTTCCGTCCCGGTTGGTTGGCGGTCAAAGCTTGCTTTCGGATGCGCTTGAAGACTTCGCGTTTTGGGTGATTGGATCCTTGGTGGGCACCGCCACAGTTGGCGCACTTGTACGCCACGCCTCCTTCGATGGGACAGTTGGATGTGGTGTGATTTAGGGCGCAGTTGTTGCAGCGGGCATTGACATTGCAGTTCCGGGTACCGTGACCAAAGTCCAGATACTGCTGGCACTGTGTCACATCACGGTGTCCATCACGGTACGGCTCTCACGTGACGATGATGGAACAGAGGGAGTGGATTGCTTTCAGTGCGTTGAGCGTCGCCATTCCCTTTTGGAAGTGCACCAGGTACAGGCAATCCGGGTGATGCCTCACGTTTTCGTTCCGCCAATTCATCCGGTAGACGGCGATTGGGGCCAGTTTGTACCGGTCTTTGATGTCCGATGCGATTTGTACCGAATCGATGTTTGGCAGGCCTCTGATGACGGCCTTGAAAGGCTTCACCCCGGGGGTGTCATGCGTGAAGAATTCCGATCGAGAATCCTTCAGATGTGACACACTTGGTTCTGCACAATTTAGGTGTTTTTTTTTCATTTTGCCAAGAATCTGTGGAAACGGTTACAACAGCTGGGCCTGACTGGAAAATTTACCACCAGTACGAGAATTCAAATGGCTATAAAAAAGGTTCGTCGTTCGGCTCCCACCGATCTGAAACTTTTTTTTCGATTATTTCGAAAAAAACATATGTTGTGGGAATTGTGAAACCCGAAAAATTTCAAGATGTATGCCACGATATCCAACAGCCACGATGTTTCCCAGTTACAGATTATGTATTTTTGTACAAATAGTGCGTCAGTATACATTATTGGTTTCACAAAATCAACGATATTAATAAAGAAGGTGAAAAAGAATTAAAATAAAAACAAGGATTTTTAATTTACGTTGCAATAATTGCTGAACAAATGGAAATACTGTTGTGGATTTAGAAAAAAAAACAACAGTAACAGAATATTTCTTGTCTGGGCAAATCAAAACAAAATATAAACAGTTGAAAAAATGAACATATTTGGTCGTGTGAATTAAATTCCGGGAAATGGTATATTCCGGTATGCAGGGCTGGTAGCAGATCACTTTTTAGTGACTTGGTCACTATTTTGAGTCAAGTCACTAAAAAGTCACTATTTGCATCCAAAAGTCACTAAAGTCACTATTTTTCGGAAAATGGTCACTAAAGTCACTTGTTTCGCACCGCCGTTTGTAAAAGTTTAAAACAAATCACTTGTACTTATTGTACAATAGTCAACCAAATTAAGCGATCTGGCCACTCAATGTAAAGTCGAGAAATATTCATCAAAAAACTAGATGCCCTGGCGAACGCTGTCCCGCCTCTTTCTCAATTGAACTTGTCAAATGGAGAGCGCTGGTCGGTCAAAGCACTTTAGATTAGCTTGATTGAGACGCACGTGGTCCCATATTGCATCATATATCATAATTTTTAATGATTTTCCATATTTCTATACATATAAACCCAGTGAACCTAATGATGAATCGAACAGGATGAGAGTAAACACTTGAACGTTTCGAAAATATTTTGTTCAGTTTTTTTCAATGCGGACTACTCTTTTGGTATCCAAATAATCAAGAAAAGAGGGAACGAATTGTAAAGGTTACTCACTTCGTAATTCTGATTCTAGATATTATTGTGCGTATCCCGACAGTCAAGCGATCTCAATTTGATCAAAGGTGACATCGGGATACAGTGCAATTAGTCCAGTTTATAAAAGCGTTATGATTTCAAAGTTCCATGAAGATTCGTTCATTGAAATTATAGATTTTTTCTAGCAAAATTCTGAGACAAATATTCTTAGTTTATGATACAGTAGATTTGAAAAAAATATAACTCATCAATTATTTAAAGTTATTTTGACTTAGCTTGACTGCTGTTAGACCGAATAATTTTTGGCAGCGTTGTAAAACTTTCTAGGATTTGTAAAACTTGTTAAGTAGAATTTGATCTTAAAATAAATGATGACGTAGAACTACGATACTAAATGTAAGCCATTTAGATGGTACAATGTATTGTACTTTGAATTTACCCTTTCAGGATTAATTCATTCAAGCAATTTGGTGAATTCTGATTGATCTGGTGTTCAATAACATAGAAATGATTGAAAAAAGTAGGAAATATTTTTATGAGATGTGTTGGGTCGACCAAACTGCCCAGGTGTTCTGAAATAAAGATCTACAGTTGTAAGAGTACATTCAAACATATTCAATGAATGTCCTGGAAGACCAACTGACATTATGACATAATCTTGGGATATTCAATGCCAAACAAACTAACTTAACTTTGAATAGGCCATAAATCTTTTGTTACAATTGTGACCCTAAGTTTTGAAGGATAGTTTGAATGACCTGAAACTAACAAGGTTATCTTATGATATCTGTGGAAGTTTTAGAACATTCATTCAATATGTTAGAATATTCATCGTAGCTACGGTTACTACCATATATCTTAAGTTCTGAGCTCAAGGTCAGTTATTATGAACCTAAATATTCCGAGATAATCTGATAATGACTGGTGACCGTACAGAAGCCTCACTGAATGTGTTTGAATGACTATCGTCCCATTTCATAGATTATAAACCTAACTTTACGACTATAGATCCTAAATTCTGAAATCAAGGGCAGTTGTGACGACCTAGAACATCCCAAGATATATCATTTTATCAGTTGACCTTCCACTTAATTTGGTCAAATACATATTGTTATTTTGTGTAGTCCAAAATGGTGTATGTAGAGAGTATAGCATGTATTATGTATTTAATCAATCATACCTTAGCAAAATCTAGAAAAAAAGAATGCTACTCCACAGAAAATACTCTCATATTTTGAGAAGTTTATATTGTTCATCTTATTTCATGAACATATCTAGTCGGTTAGATTTGAACGACCCTTTTAGTGTCCTTTCCCCCCTGCGTTGCGTGGAATCACAAAGCTTGCGTTGATAGGAGTATTATAAAAAGTAGGCATTGAACGTAGAAAAAAACAGTCTTGTGAATAGTGTACTGGTTAAAGGCAGATCAAGAGATGAGCCCCGGATATTGGAAAGTTTTCAATATAGACTACGCTGGTGACAATGATCAGCGGAATCACGACAGTGTAGAGCTACAATTCAAAACACAAAATCTACAGCTGTAGATTTTAAGTTTTGAATTCCAGGAAAGTTTGTATAACCTAAAACATCCGAAAATTATAGCATAATGTCTGTTGTTCTTCCAAAATATTCAATGAATATGTTTCATCATATACACATTGTAGCTTTGCAAAGCCCAAAAGGCTTCTGTTACAACTATAGTTCATATTTTCTGATTCTGGTTCAATGATAGTTTGGATGACCTAGAACATGTCATATAGCTTTATAATGTTTTTTGGCTTTGAGAATGTTAATTGAACATGCTTGAATATTGATTGTAACTTTGTATTGCCTAAAATTTATTGTTAAAACTGTATCATCTTAACCTCAGAATGCCAAGACAGTTTGGATGACCTAGACCATCCCAAGATTATCTTCTTGTGTATTTTTAAGTTCAAAAATATTCACTGAATATACTTGAATACGTGACGTAACTTAGTAAAACTCAAAACACTACGGTTACTATCGTAGATTTCAAGTTCTGAACTCCAGGACAGTTTGGAGTACCTAGAGGATCTCAAAGTTAAAAAAAATAAAGACTGTTGACCTTCTAAAAGATTAATTGAATATGTCTGAATACATATGGTCACCATATATAGCTAAAAAACTACTGTTAGAACTGTAGATCTTATGTTATGAACTTATTATTATTATTTTTTTTGGAAGGCGTTTCAAGCGCGCGTTTAGACCCGTCTTCGCAAAAACGAGCTGCGGAACAAGTGCAGGAGTCCGTGGAGGAAAAAAAACTACAGGCTTCTTGACAAAAAAAAAACCAAAATTTGATACTGCATCGCAGTATTATTCATTTTTGCAAACGGAGTGATCACTTAGCCATTTTTTTCTGTACTTATACATTAAATTAGAAAAGATTAAAAAAACACTAAAAATTTGAAATCACTTTCAAGTCACTATTTGGTCACTATTTTTATTATTTTAGTCACTAAAGTCACTATTATTTATCCATAAATCCGCTACCAGCCCTGGGTATGTGAGGATTTTGGAAAATTATTCATTCCGCGAAATGGTTTTCCGGGAAATGGTCTCTTCCGGTAAATGGTCTTCTGGGAAATACAGGGGATACACAAAATGATCTGAACAGGCAAATTTTTGATCAACTTTGCAGTGCTCTAACTTCATGAAATATTATCCGATTTCAATTGCCCAAAGAGCATTCGACGGGGAATTCAATGTTTTTTTATGTCTCGGTAACAAAATTGGCCATGGTCACCGGATACCGGAGTTGTTCCGGGTTTCCGGAGAGGCTATTTTACATGTTGACTTTGCGATTAAATTTTCGTACAAGATGACGTTGTCAAACATTTTTTTTCAGTAAACACACGAAAAAACGAAACATTTCTCAAGCGAATGAAAGGTCGATCACAGGAATCGGCCTTAAATTGACCGAGATATGGCCATTTCCGTGAAACAGGTTCTGATGAAGGGTCCTGGATGCGGTCAGTTCTTTATTTTACTCAAAACATGCTGCAGTGCTGTCATGACGTCATTTGACAGTTCAGGTAGCTTGTTTACGAAACGGATTGTTAAGGCGGATAGAAGAATTTCGGCTTTTAAAGCAACAGCAGCCTTGAACGACTCAATCGAAGAACCTGTATCAACAAGGACTGTCCGGAGGGAGCTGCACAGGATGAACCTGCGTGGGCGGGCAGCAATTGCCAAGCCGCTTATAAAGCCAGCGAATGCAGCGAAGAGGTAGCGCTGGTGTAAGCTCTATGCCGCTTGGACAGAAGCCCAGTGGAGGAATGTAGTCTATTCAGATGAATCCTCTTTCACGCTCTTCCCAACAACCGGGCGGGTGTACGTGTGGCGTTCTCCTGGAGAGGAGTACGACAAAGATTGCTTGCTTCCCACTGTGAAGCATGGTGGGGGATCGGTAATGGTCTGGGGCGCGATTTCCTGGCATGGGGTTGGTCCAATTGTCGCTGTAAAAGGCAAAATGAAGACTGACCACTACAGGACTATATTGGATGAGCAGGTATTTCAACTGTTGGTGACATATGTACACTGCAAAGAGTTATTATTTTTAAATTTCAACTAGGTGCTTCCCATGATGCAGTCCATTTACCCAGAAGGGAACGGCGTCTTCCAGGATGACAACGCTCCCATCCACACAGCGAAGTCCATCAAGAAGTGGTATGAGGATCACGCAAGTGATTTCGATCACCTTGAGTGGCCTGCTCAGTCACCGGACATTAATATTATTGAACCATTGTGGTCAACATTGGAAGCAAGGGTGCGAAATGTTTTCCCACCACCTTCGTCTTTGAAGGAACTGGGGAAAACTTTGATCGACGAGTGGTATAAAATACCTGTAGACGTGATCCAAAACCTGTACCGCTCCATCTCAAGGCGGATTGAAGCCGTTGAAATGTTTGACAACGTCATCTTGTACGAAAAATCCTCGCAAAGTCAACATGTAAAATAGCCCCTCCGGAAACCCGGAACAACTCCGGTATCCGGTGACCATGGCCAATTTTGTTACCGAGACATAAAATTACATTGAATTCCCCGTCGAAAGCTTCTTGGACAATTGAAATCGGATAATATTTCATGAAGTTAGAGCACTGCAAATTTGATCAAAAATTTGCCTGTCCCGATCATTTTGTGTATCCTCTGTAGTTTTCCGGGAAATGGTTTTTCGGGAAATTTCGTACAATCGTAAATAAAGAGAAAACACCAAGACGTCTGGTTTTGTTGCTGGTCCAGATTGAAGTCCAGTCCATTTATTTCATACTCTCGTCCAAAGCTCGAGGTGATTCGATTCTTGCTAATTTGACGTTTTGAGACAAGGTATTATAATTCCTAGGTATATACATTTTATACAATCATGGTGTGTGTGACACAACAGCTGTTCCCTCTTTAATTTAATACATCAGTATTCATATATTGACTCAGAACTTGAAAATTTCAAATATAATAAAATAAACAGAATTCAATTTAACACAAATTAATACATATAATTTCCTTGGTTGTCTATCCGCCCAAGGTTGCTAAACAAGGGTGGGAAGATGGCAACACCAAGGTGTATATAAAAGGTGGGAACTTATATAAGACTGCACAGAAGGAAAATAAGAAGAAGAAGAAGAACGCCCCGTAAGGAAAACATAATGTTCTGGAAAAAAGGAATGATCTGGAAGGGAAAAGAATGTTCTCGAAGGAGGAAGAATGTTTTGGAATCAAGAAGAATGTTCTGAAAGGAAGAAGAATGTTCTGGAAAAAAGAATGTTCTGGAAGGAAAAAGAATTTTCTGGAAGGAAGAAGAATGTTCTGGAAAAAGGAATGTTCTGGAAGGAAAAAAAATGTTCTGGAAGGGAAAACAATGTTCTGGAAAAAAAATGTTCTGAAAGAAAAGTATTTTCTGGAAAAAAAAAGTCGAAGTCGAAAATTCGATAATATTCTAGAATCTCCGAATATGCAGTATATAAGGGCGCACTTTAAGCGATCCTGTTGATTAGTTCGATATCAACTGGCAAAGGGTCTGATAGTAATCAAGCAGAAGAAAGTAACAGTGCAAGTGAAAATCAGTATTTTACAGTTTTCGATATTAACCACGGTGTTGCTGGAAAGCAATAAGGAAATTTTACCTATCTAACGAAGCTGTCTGTGTAAAGATACAAGTGGTGTAAAGGCAAAGTGTTGCAAAGATACTGTGACTTATCTTGTGTGGGAACAAATAAGTCAGAATAGTGATTGCCTTAAGAAATAGTGAAACATTGAATAATATGCAAACATAATAGTATAACGATCGACATAATTATTTGCATTTTAAATCTATCATTGAATGCTTTCTATTACTCTCAGAAAATTTGACAATCAACCATGGAGTCTCCATATTCAAGAAAAAAAAAACGCTTGAATAGGAAGCGGCAACAAAGGTTCCGTGCACGCCAAGACCAGGAAAACATTCGGCAATCCTATCGGGCGTCAAAAATAGCTCAACGTTTGCGAAAAACTCCAGAACAAGCACAGATAGTGCGAAAAAAAGATGCAGTGGCTCATTCTATGCGTCGTTCGAAGGAGACCACGGAGCAGTTACAAAATCATCGCCAAAGGCAAATGGATCAACGGCGATCAATAGTGCAAGTGGAAGCCAATTTTTCTGATGATGTTATGGTACGTCGGCATGATTGTGACCGCATATGTCAGTTCTGTGGCTCGAAGAACTTCGAAAAAGAGCTGCCTGCTGACAAAAAGTTCAAATCTTGCTGCCACAAAGGAAAAGTAAAGCTACCAAAACCTGTGGATATTGATGGCAATGTTCTACAATATACCGCGTTTTTGGTCTCACTTTTGACTGATCCATCAAATGCGCATCACAAGGAATTCAGAAGGCATATCCGGTCGTATAACTCCGCCATGTCGTTTGCTTCCATGGGTGCTCAGAAAGTCGAACCTCCCGGAAGTGGGCCATACGTTTTCAGAATTCATCGAACGGTGCATCACCGAACTACACATCTTAATCCACCCGAGGGACTATCACGGACATTTGCACAGCTGTATGTTGTAGATAGCACTCAGGCTGTTGAGCAAAGGATTGAAGAAACTGAAAATGAAGCATGTTGCCCTCAAGTGATGGATGCTATTGATCGTATCATTCGTGAAAATAGCCGACTTGCTGCTTCATACCAAATGATTCGCGAAATTGAAGATCGAGCACGAGAAAATAAATCCATCCCAGTAGTAAACATGGTGATGCGTCGTGGCCGTCAAAGTGACCAACGCCGTTATAACATGCCAACATCCAATGAAATAGCAATGGTATTCGTAGACAATTCGATCGTGACATTGAAATTTATCCTAGAAATCCAGTCAACGAGAATTATATATTTGTCAACATCAACATCTTGAGTCCAAACCTTGATCCAATGAAATATGTGATCCTGTATCCGTACGGCGAACCAGGTTGGCAGCCTAACTGGCAATGGGAGCCGTATCCAGGTAAGCTCAACTCTGGTAAAGGATATTTTGCCAATTCAACTCTGGCTCAACTCTGGTAAAAGATATTTTACCAATTGCCAAGTGCATTGCAAGGAAGCAGGACAAATGTGAGCATGCTCCAGTTTAAGGTTGCACAAACTGCAATTCGTAATGAGTTCAACCCTATCATCAGCGCGGGAAAGCTAACTCAACAGTGAATTGTAGATTCCTATCTTCAAGTTGAGACAAACAACCTAAACTTTGTACGTTATAAGCAGAACAAACTACGAGCGGAGTTGTACCAAGGACTTGCAGATCACGTCGCAAACGTTGCTGGGGATGCTGGATTAGAGGCAGGAATTCCAATCATTTTGCCATTTTCCTTTGAAGGATCTCCACGAGAGGCTCCAGGATGCGATGTCAATATTTGGTAGATATGGCCCACCTGACCTTTTCATCACATTCACTGCGAATCCGAACTGGGACGAAATAAAAATTAATTTGAGAAATTTTGAACAATCGTGTGATCGTCCTGACTTAGTTGCTCGAGTATTTCGGTTGAAGCTCAGAGCACTAATAGAGGATGTAACAGTGAACCATGTACTAGGAAAATGTATTGCCTTTGTGTATACAATGGTGTTCCAAAAACGTGGGCTTCCTCACGCTCACATGTTGTCAGTGTTGGAAGAAGAAGATAAGTTCAAAACATCAGAACGAATTGATGCAGTTGTGTGTGCTGAAATTCCTGAACGTGAACAGAACCCCGTCCTTTTTGAAGCAGTAACGAAGTTCATGATACACGGTCCATGTGGTTCCGTTTGCCCATCAGCACCATGTATGGAGAATGGAGAATGTAAGAAGCAATTTCCAAAACAGCTTCAGCCCGAAACAGTAACTAATGCCAACGGCTATCCTTTGTACCGCCGGCGAGATGTTAGTGTAACGGTTGGAAATCGTGAACTTGACAATCGTTATGGGGTACCGTTTAACAGATATCTTCTGTTGAAATACAATGCCCACATTAACACTGATCATTAAAAGCAGTTAAGTACATTTATAAATACGTTTATAAAGGATTTGACTGTGCAAATATTGTTGTTGGCGGTTGAGATAATCAGACGATGATAGGTACACGACGAAATTGCTACTTTCATCAATGCGCGGTATGTGAGCGCGCCGGAGGCAATGTGGCGGTTGTTGGAATTTCCTATGCATGACCGGTCACACGCGGTTATTCGCATGCCAGTTCATCTGCCCAACCAACAGCAAATTATATTTGAGGCTTGGCATGAACAAGAAGCTCTCGATCAAGAAGCGATTCGAAGCACAAAACTTCAAGCTTGGTTCAAGCTGAATCAAGAAGATCCATGTGCTAATCAGTATCTGTACACGGAGATTCCACATCATTGTGTATTCCAGCGTGCTACATGGGTTCGACGACAACGTGGAACAAACATTTTGGCAAGGATGTATACCGTCGGATTGCAAGATATTGAGCTGTGTATTGGCTTCTTCACGTGCCTGGTGCTACAAGTTTTGAGTACCTTCGAACCATAAATAGAGTCGAGTATCACACTTTCAAGGAAGCAGCATTTCATTTGAACCTACTGTCGTCAGACGAAGAGTGGGAAAATTGTTTGGATGAAGCGGTAGTTTTTTTCATGCCTCCCCAATTGAGACAAACTTTTGCGCTTATTTGTGTATTTTGTGCTCCAACAAATCCATTAGCTTTGTGGGAAAAGTACGTTGCTCATATGTGTCTTGATTTTTGAAATGCTATAAATCTTGCTCTTAACGATCTCAAGGACGTCTTAAGTCAGCACGGATTTAGTTGTTCCTCTATTGGATTGCCAGAACCTACCGTTAATATTTCAAGCGTCGAGTGTATCGATACAGAGCAAGAATCCATTGAAGCAGAGACAAAATTTTCACGTTGTTACCTTCACCTATGAAGAATAGGTGAAATCCCTAGTAGCACTTGTTGCCATTCGGTTGAAATAACATAAATATGACTTGCTAAGTCATAATCAAGTTACTACAACAAATTATGATCGTAGTGTGCTACTTGGGATCTGGATCTTCAGTTCGTTTGCTAATCCTCTTCGATCGCCGCGGACACACGTTTGGCAAGTTTGCTGACGCAGCGCTCCGTTTTCTGACCTTTGCCGGAACCATAGGGAATCCCCTGAACGGTTCATCATCAGAGCTGCTTCCAGCGTTGACTTCTTCAATATCCTTCTCGTGTCGTTCTTCAATCCCTGTTCGATTTTCCACTACGGTATCTCCACCACCAGTACCGGCTTCCAGCTACACGTTTTGTCTCGGCTGCGTAGTTTGACCCTTGTAGCGCCTAAGCTGAGTTCTGTGGGCCATAGTAAGCGCGCTTCCAATTGCTATCTGAAATGTGTTAACAGAAAAACGTTTTAAAAACGTTGCCTTAATCCATTTATTCGGCAAATTTCTATACCAAACAGTATCTCCTAGAGTCAGTGTGTCTAAACCATCATTCGACTTATCAGGTAAACTAGACCCATTTTTGTCTTTGATAGCATCATCCGGAGTCTGTGGTACTTGTAAACAATTTCTATAAGTCTTTTTTGGATTCAATAGATCCAAGATCGTTTTCGGTTTAAAAAGAAATATTTTTTTCTGAGGGGAGTTGCCCGTCACCCGAAACAATGTTATTTCTATAGTTCATTAAAAAAAAGTTTAACTGATCCTCCAACTCAATGTCCCGCAGGTCTGGTTCTAATAGAAACTTTTTTAACACCGTTTTTACCATTCTCACCAGCCTTTCAGCCTGTCCATTACTGGATGGATTATAAGCTGGACTTTTCAAAACTTTTATCCCCTGCTTTTCGAGAAATGTTGCGAATGAGTACGAATTGAATGGAGGACGGGGGGTCCGATACCAGTACATCTGGTAAACCAAATCTAGCAAAATAAGCTACCAACTTCTTCAACATTTTTGCTAAATCCGTGCCCTTCTTCATCCATTCCACTTCCAACCACGTTGAGAATGAATCGACAATCAATAAAAAGGTGTGGTGAGAAAAATAGAAAAAGTCTATATGGACTCGGCTAAAGGGTCTTGTAGTTAGCTTCCAGTTAGATAACTGTTTTGTTTTCGGTATTATTACCATGCTCCCACACACATCACAATTCGATACATACTTCTCAATGTCTTTATTTATACCAAACCAGTACATTTGCCTTCTAGCTAATTGTTTTATTTTAACTATACCTGCATGGTTGGCGTGCAAAAGCTTTAAAATCCCGTTTTGCATTTTATGTGGAATTACCACCCTGTTCTGGTACATAATGCACCCCTCAACAATTTCTAAATCAGTTTGATTAGCAAAAACGTCCATTAGGCATTTTTGCATTTTTTTTGGCCATCCATCTCGCAAATATATCATAAGTTGCTGTAAAAACTCGTTGTCCTTTGTCCAGTTGGTAATTAAAGTGAAATCAATGTGTAATTCATCACTAAAGTTTATACTCTTTATAAACTCATAATCTAACTCCATGGGAACCTTCTGCTCCAATGGGAATCTCGAACGGAAATCTGCATTTCCCATTTTTGCAGATGGCCTGTACCGTATTTCAAAATCGTACACGCATGAAAATAGATATATATTTCAAAAATAAATCATTTTGAATTCAAAGAAAAATATTTTTAACTCAGGGCCTAATTTAAATTTTCTTTGAATCAAATATTAACGATATTAGTTTCAAAGCAAATATTTTTTATTGTAACAATCAAGCTTCCATACGACTAGCTGTAGATTCAAATATATTTTTATTTGAATCTAGCACATTGTTATTTGAATCGAATATTATTTCTTTTACTTCAATTACGTGCTTCTTTTTAAATTAAAATAAAAACGCTTTGACTCAAAATAAAATTGGATTTGTTTCAAACATAATTCTGCCCTATAAGATAAAATTTCATCTTTGCTCTTAATTTTTTTTTATTTTATAAGTTTAAGGTAAAGATCAAGGTTTAATTGTTTTTTTTAAACCATATTTATTTTGTTCACTGCGCCTAAAAATAATAACCTTAGCGCTAAAACAATGGATGCATTCTGTCCTTTTCGCCAAAAACGTTCATCCGTTCAAAGTTTCGACGGTGTACCGGTTCACTGAAAAAGCCCAAAAATTAGAATTTTTACCGTAAGTAATATAAATTTACATACTTTGAAATGAACCGATAACCTAGCCGATAACTGCACCACAAAGCTTAGGATACACAGCTTGATAAAAACTTCCTCCGATGAGTCCATTTTGCAGTTTTCGTGTTACAAAATGGTGCGAAGGCGACGCACACATACACAATGCATCATACCATTTTGAAATGAAAATATTGTTGATTCAAATAACTATATTTTTAAATCAACGCTGAGTGGTATTAAAAACAAATAAATATTATTTTGATTCAACCAAATATATATATTTGAATCAAAGCCCTCGTATATTTGATTCTAATATGCTGTATTTCTCTGCGTGTATATTGAGAGTTCAAGTATGTATCGTTGGAGTCTTGTTACAAATATGGAATTTTTCCCTTCTTTGCCAAAAATCCCTATACGTGGCTTGTGGTCGGTGTACGCAATGAACCTTTGTCCATATAGGTATTTATGGAATTTTTTAATGGTACAAACCAACGCCAAAGCTTCCAAATCAAGAATTGGATAACCTTTTTGCGCATCATTTAACGTAAAAGAAGTAAAACTAATAAGTTTTTCAATGCCTTCTATCACATGTGCAATCACCCCTCCTAGGTCGTAGCCAGAAGCGTCTGTTACTACAACAATGTCCTTTGATGAATCATAAAATTCTAAAAACTTGGCATCAACCAGAGCGGTTTTACTTTCCTGGAATGCTTTTTCATAATTTCCATCCTAGACAAATTTAGTATTTTTCTTCAATAGTTTAAATAAATGGAAAAGCTTGATTGACATATGGGGCACACATCTATTATAATAGTTGATCAAACAGCAAGCTTGTGTTTCAGGGATAATGTAGACCTTAATATGATTTTAGCTCAGTCACATTTGCCGGAATCCTTGCTTTTTGTATAGTTGATATCTTGTCTGGACTCGGTAATAACCTATTTGCACTGAGAATATGGCCTACATATGGCAATTCAGACACACAAAATTTGCACTTTTCAACGTTTACTTTAATATTTGCATCAGCGAGTCTTTCTAAAACAAGAAACAATTTTTCACGACAAATCTACAAAACACCTGCTATCAAGATAAAGATGAAAATTTTCAATCCCGTCTAAAATTTGATCCATTACCTGTTGGAAAATTGATGCACACGAGGATGCTCCTTGTGGTAAACGGTTATAAGTAAACAATCCCTTGATTCTATTAATCACCATAAATTTTTTTGAACGTTTCGTCAAAGCTAGCTGTGTAAAGGGTGTCCACGATGAAATTGCCACACACAAAATTGATTCGCAAAATTCGAGTTTTCATGCGATTGCCATCAAATTTTCAGGGATTGAGAAATAACTATTAAACTTCATTTTACCATTTTACTCGTATTTTATTTACAGTCCATACGCAAATGCCCGCACCTTGGCCTTAACCCCGGCCATAAGATTCTGCACAACCTGTGAATCAACCGTTTTTTGCATGTAAACCCATACTTTCTTCAGTTCCTCGACTGTCTCCAGGAGGTGCTGCTTCGTAATCGCCCAGTACTTCTCGATGGGGCGGAGCTCCGGAGTGTTGGGAGGGTTGAACATTTTCGGCACGAAATTGACCTTATTGTCCGTATACCACTTCAGCACGTCCATGGAGTAGTGGCATGAGGCCAAATCCGGCCAGAAGATTGTTGGGACGTTGTGGGCCTTCAGGAGAGGAAGCAGCCGCTTCTGGAAGCACTCTTTTATGTACACCTGTCCGTTCATCGTGTCCTGGGTCACGAAAGGTGCACTCCGCTTCCCGCACGTGCAGATGGCTTGCCAAACCAGATATTTCTTTGCGAACTTTGACAGTTTCGTGTGCTTGAAAATATCTGCTACCTTTCCCCTTCCTTTTGCCGTATAAAACTCCTGTCTCGGAAGCTGCTTGTAGTCGGCTTTGACGTAGGTTTCGTCGTCCATTACCACGCAGTCAAACTTCGTCAGCATCGTCGTGTACAGCCTCCGGGATCGCGCTTTGGCCGTCGTATTTTGTTTATCATCGCGATTTGGAGTCACTACCTTCTTGTAAGTCGATAGTCCGGCTCGTTTTTTGGCTCGATGCACGGTTGTAGACGATACACCCAGCTTATTTGCGGCATCTCGGAGAGATAGGTTAGGGTTTCGCTTGAAACTACCGGCAACTCTCTTTGTCGTCTCAGCGGCTTCCGGTTTTCGATTTCCCCCCGATCCAGACTTCCTGGCTGTCGATAAACGTTCCCCAAACACTTTAATTACATTTGTAACGGTTGATTTGGCAACTTTTAGCGATTTTGCCAACTTTGCGTGCGAGTAGCTCGGATTTTCGCGATGCGCGAGCAAAATTTTGATACGCTGCTCTTCTTGCTTGGACGGCATTTTGACAACTGAAGGGTGAATTCCAAAATCAAAATAGGAGCAACATTCTACACACACACACCTTCAAAATGAGGGGTGTTCAGGTTTTTTAAATGCAAAATTGAAAGAAATACGTCAAGTTGATATTGACCAAATTTTGACCGTATCGCCCTTTATAAGCCACATCGAACAATGTTTTGCTTTGTAGCTGCGCCTTTGCCGACTGAGCTAAGGAAGCACTTGGATTGTTATTATACTGTATTAAATCGCTGTTCATCTTGAAGTCTTAAAATATGCATAGGACTACCTTCAAATCTTTGACACCCTAAAGGACTTGGAAATAGTTTCTGAGCAAACTGGTTTCTAAAAAACGGAGCGTGATTTAAACTTTTGAACTGTTGAAGACCTTCAAAATAATTCCTGAAGCATCCTGCAGTCTTGAAAAAAAAATTAAGACGATTTCTCTTGAGGTCTCTGAAATAAATTCTGAGAAATCTGTCAATATTTTCACAAAACAACATTCGTTTTTGCTACTTGACCGAACTGCATCTGCTTAAACTTCGCAAGACTTATTATATTTCTGCTAAGGGTAAATATCGTAACAAACACGGAAACGGTCGTCAACAATAAGCGAAATGGTCTTGGAATGGTTTGTGGTTATGTTTCAGCATTCGTGAACAGAATCACGATAAAATGAACGGATTTTTTTCTGTGTATGAATTGGCTTATTTTTCTCTGTGTATGAATTTGCTCATGTTTGCCACTCAAGAATTTCCAGAATGTCAAATAAATTATTTGTTAGACTCGAGCAAATATTTTTGACAAAGAGTATCACACTATTTGACAAATTAACAAATAATTTGAATGACAAATACAAACCAAACATTTGCTTTAGCATTATTTGGTCAAATATATTTGGCGATCACACGTTGGTCAAATATATTTGACCAAATTTGCCAATTATTTGGCGTTTCGTCAAACAGGGTGACTCAGCTTAACTCTCGTAAAATTGTGATCTAGTGAACCTCTTCCTAAAGGGTGTCCACAGTTAAATTGCATCACTTTCAATAAGCCGTAACATTTTGCCCTTTGAGTAGATTTCAACGAAATTTTGAGTGAAATGATCTCAGCGTGTATTGTTTACACTGCGTGAGTTTCATTGTGAAATGCGTCGTAGTTTCGAAAATGGAGTCGAAGAACCAGCAAGTGTTTGAGAACATTTTGCACACGCACCTCGCCAACCAACTTCTTTCGCAGCGAGCCATCGAAAGGATGTTGAAAATTCACCAGTCTACAGTGTCTCGTGTCATAAAACGTTTCGGAGAAGTTTAACTGTCGATCCATTAAACGCAAACCCAACTGTCCCGTTCGGGATGTCGCGAAAAAGCTACACTTGACCAAAAGTTTCGTGCAGAAAGCTAAGAAACGAGCCGGGCTCCGTTCATTCAAAGTTCAGAAAGCTCCAAACCGCAATGAAAAACAGATTCGGACAGCTAAAACACGTGCGCGTAAGCTGTACACACAAATGTTGACGAAACCACACTACTGCATCATATACGATGAAACCCACGTAAATGCGGACTTTAAACAAATTCCCGGCAACCAATATGTGATTGCGAAAGACAAGTTCGATGTTCCAGAGTCTCTCAGGATTTGATCGTGTGGTAAACGGAGCAAGCCTTTCGTGACAACTTCAACTGTATATGGTCAAGTATACATGAATGAATGCCTGAAAAAACAACTGCTTCCGTTTCTCCAAACAAACAACGTTCCTACAATTGTTTTGCCGAACCTAGCCTCTTGTCACAACTCCAAGGATGTTCTGTGTGATACAAGACTAATGGTGTCAATTTCGTGTCGAAGGATCATAATCCCCTAAACTCTGCAGAGTTACAGCCAAAAATATTGGGCTATAATGAAGCACGAATTTCGTAAGCATCCTAAAGTACAGAACAGGAAATGTTGAAGCCATGGTTCAAAGTGGAAAAAAATATCAGTTCAAGCGTTGTACAAAATCTTATGCGTGGTATTAAGAAGAAAGTTCGGGCTTTTGAATCTGGTAAAGAAATACAGTTAAATAAAAAAACCTAAACCAAGATTAAACATTGTATTTTATTCCACTGAATATTGCATGACAAACGGTAGAGAAGTTTGTTTTTGAGGACGAGTTTAAAGTTATGCAATTTAATTCTGGACACTCTATATCATGTATTTTGCCTTTGACGCATTACACTTACCGGCAAAATAGTACATAATAATAGACTATAAATCCAGTCAGTCCGTAGTTGAAATATCTTTAAATTCACTTTGTAATCTCTTTCCATCTATAGTTCTCCAAAGGTTTTGCTGCTGTGGCATCCAGCAGAAGTCATTTTTGAGCTCCATTTCCCGGTGAAGTACTTTTCAGTTTGTGCGATGTCTTGATGAAATTGTTCTCCATGTTCGTCTGAGACCATAATCTCCCATAATCTCAGGGAAGAAGCCCAGATGATAATGCAAAAAGTGAAATTTTAGTGAAATATTACACCCCATTGTAGCAGACAGTGAACACAAAACGCATTCCATGTTCGTAACTGTGTTGCGTTAAGAGTTCGCTGAAAACTGTCGCCTTTGAAGAGTTTCATAATTTGATTGCCAACAAATACTCCTTCTTTCACTTTGGCTTCGCTCAATGTTTTTCCTCAACAAACAAAATACATAGTTCTCCTTGGATGTTCAGCTTTTCACAAAAAAATTAATCAGCCCAAGCTGTACTGGAGGTCGGAAAATTGTCGACAACAGACAAATTTGACATATTGTTCTTGGGTTACAATCTCGGTACGTGCTGACCAATGCTGCTGGTGGTAGTGTTTGCTCCTCTACGGCTGCCCCATTCGCACAACTACAATGCTTTGTGTAGCCTCCTTAAAGCCAAATGAACCATGCTTCTACCCTAAGGTCTACACAGAGATTGCAATGATGTTCCGAGTATTTATTTTAATTTTTGTGTAGTAACACTGCCTTAAAGCTATTCCTTGAAACCTCAATGAAAAATCTCCAGTTAGTTGCGGAGTGATAGTCTAACTGTAACTCTTCCATGAAACCTTCAATATTGCGACAAAAGACAAGATTCCCGTCCATCGAAAAATATTTCATGTTATCTCAATATCTTTTTTCCGAGTATATGATACTTTGACATCATTTTCCGGGACATTCCACTGCTTTAGCCTTGAAGCAAGCTGCTACGTTTTTGGGTAGCTCCAAATCTCGAACCAAATTGTTCAGATATATAATGTGGTTCTTCAGACGCCGGAGGAAAAATATGGATATCATATGTTTTCCTGAAGCTTTTGCCCAGTTTTGCCTGGTTCTGAATTCGACTTATCAGCACGTCCAACAAAATTTGGAGAACCGGCATTGCCTTGAAGTGCAATGTTGGCCTTGATGGGTTTTCAATTTTGTGCTTGAAAGCTTTGGAGAAGCCAAGAGCTTTCGTCATACAAGAGTAACAATTGCTCACGTGATTGCTTGAATTTGAGCACACATTAGGTTTGGCAGAAGGTAAGCCTGTGTGCGAACCTTTAGCTAACCAAGCAATGTTTGATAGAACGAACAATAGGGCAAAGTTAGAACCCATGGAATTCACGGCTGGAAAACTCCTCACCAAAATACAACTGAGCGGTCTGTAACAATGCACAGTGGCCCAGAATGCGAATTTAGCTAGAAAGATACATTTTCAGCCTAAGTTTGAAGTTGTGGAGCAAAATTGTCTTGCACAAAATTGTTTCTAAGCAAGGTGCTTCTTTTGGTGTGAATGAAAACTAGTGTGGTCCTTATTTTAAGAGAAATCGAAAATCTAATTTTTTTTATTTGCAGAAATAAAGGCATACATTATCCGAAAAAGTTGTAGTTTAAATCATTTCAAGCAACTTTGACGCATTAATTTTTTCTGTACCTTTTGAAATGACTGAATTAGAGCTTTTTCCCCTACGTAGCTTAGGGTGTCCCTAAAAAAACCAGTTATTTTGCTGTAACTGTTTTATTTCCAATTTTTCAGCAAAGTTGTCTTGATGTAGAAGGAGATGTTCGCTCATCACCATGAGGCACCGAGAGTGAACAACAATGTTTTTGGCTAGAATTAAAGATATGAAGAGAAAGTTTTGATAGTTCCGCTAGTGTGCGGCAGGCTTGGAAAATTTAACAGATGTTTTTATGAAAATTGAGCGAAAAGGGCAGTGGGATGTTAGGCAAAAATGTCGTTGGTTCGAGTACCACTGTACACATGCCCTTTTCGCTCAATTTTCATAAAAACATCTGTTAAATTTTCCAAGCCTGCCGCACACTAGCGGAACTATCAAAACTTTCTCTTCATATCTTTAATTCTAGCCAAAAACATTGTTGTTCACTCTCGGTGCCTCATGGTGATGAGCGAACATCTCCTTCTACATCATAATCGTTACTCCTCGCACGGAGAATATATAACATAACAATTAATGAAAGTTGTCTTGCCATTGATTCTAGAACATTAATAGTTACAACTTTTGGTGGGCTGAAATTGACTCTATCGTTAGTCAAACAAATGTTCTCATGGTTTTTGTAAACAAAATAGGACTTTTTAAAATGTTGGTTTTTCTAGTTGGAGCAAACCAAAAAAAAAATTCTTAACAGCATTAATAAGGTTTTCTATTATTGCATATTATGTCTGAAAACTGGAGAAAGGTTATTTTTTAAATTGATTAAAACACATTTGAAAAGGGCGTAATTTTATCAGTAAATCGTTAATTTCTCGCTAACGGTAGGAGACATCGGTGAGATTTATACGTCAAAACTTTCATCTTTCAAAGTTTAAAAAATCATATGCAGACAACGTTGTTGGACAATTTGAAATTAAAGAGTTAGAGCAAGGACACCCTAGCTTTCATCGTTCAAACGCTATTATAGCTAGCACTGAATGAAAGCAAATTGATTGTGCAAGGCTTCAAAGAGTTAACATGGACATTAACTTACGCTACAGCAAGACAGCAATAATGACACGAGTTTTGTGTCACCTATACGGATGGGAATGCCACATCCTGCATAATGCACCTTTTCATAATATGATTTCAAGATTTTCATGAAAATTTATAGTTTTGTGAATGAAAATCAATTTCACTAATCAATTATACGTGTGAGAGAAAAATCTGTAAGCACCAATCGATTTAGGGAGGTCCTTTCTTTTAAATCCAAACCCAACATTCAGAGAGCGGTGCCACAATTTGTGAATGAAAACTGGTTTTTCTCCTGAATCTAACATGTTAGAAAAAGTGTTTTCATGAATGGATTCGGGGAGGTCCAATTCATTAAACCCAAGACCAACATTCAAATGGTGGAGCCCATAGTCTAGTAGTTAGACAGATAAATTAAACTTCGACAGAAAAACGTGTTTTTCTGCCCAATCCTACTAGCTTCAGTCTTAAGTCGAGTGCTCGTTTCCGCTATCATCACAAAATTCCGTTGCTATGAAACATCGTCGGCGAAATCAAAAAGTTGGAAGCATTTCCAGAAGATTGTACCACTCTTTGAATCAAACCTGTCCACTCTCCGTGAATCGAGGGGACTCAAGAGGGTCAAGAGTTTTGGAATCGATAATGAGATAATTTTTTTTTTTTTTTTTTTTTTTTTTTTTTTTTTGAGGGTATCTAGCTGGAGCTGCGTGACAGCTTGGTTGTCAAGACTAGACCCTTTCCCAACGTTGCCTATACTATGACCAATACCTTAGAAGAACTAGCCTATGTTGGCCACTTGAGCACTAGTTGAAGTATTTAGTATTGGACCATAGTATTTTTTATAAATTTCAGTTTCAGTTTCCCCGCGATGATATTTTGTTATGCAGTCGTACTTTGGAAGCTCAAATTAATACCCTATTCTAGACTTCAGCATGATATTTGTTCAATAATTTCTGATGTTTCCTGGCGAAGAGATTGCGGGACAAAGTGACGTTTAATTTGATATCCCCCAGTGCTGTTGTTATCCCTAGGCCGTATACGGTGGTGGCTGATTTTTAGGAAGTCATGATGGTTACCTATTCATAATTCTTAGGGACTACACTCAGACCTTTGATGCAGTCTATGTTGACAACTAGTAGTGCTGAGTTCGCCCCCAAGAACCATTTTGACAAGCGTATGCATACAGCGAATCATATTTTAATTGTGATGGTGTGCCCGAGTTGACCACTCACACCGCTGCTCATTAGTACGTAATGAGCCTCCATCTCAAGGTGTGTTACCAGGGTCCTTCAGTCAGGTTGTCTTATGTCAATGGTGTTTATGTTCTGTTATTTCGTTATCTTTTATGAAATTGTTCTTAAGAGGGTAGTGCAATGTAGGTTTAAGTTATAAATGCAGACTGGGAAATCGAGGTTACTCTTACCTTTTTCTTAAAATAAGTTTTTTTCCGATTGATTGGGGTTGGGGTTTTTCTATGTTTTGTTCATAAGCATTCTAGTGGTCTTCGTTGGCTACGAATGAGTCCTCCTCGTCGCTGAATCCGTAGAATACTGAAGGCGTCAGCGAACTTTCATCACTGTCCCAGTCAGATTCGCTGTCCTCCTCATCTTCGGATTCGATTAATGTGTCGTATAGTTTTTTGGTATGTTCTTTAAGTTTAGATCGGTCCAATGCCAATTCTTGCCAGTATTGTAATGTTTGTCCACTTCTTTCCACATCTTGTCGAATGCAGGTCCTCCATGTATAAGCCGGTCTCCCAATTTTCTTTGATTTGTTGATTTTGAATTCCAACGCTGATTTTAGTATCCCTCCTTGGTTGCTTCGAATAATGTGACCATAGTAGTTGATTCTTGCGACCCGTATTTTGTTGTTTATGGTATGTCCATTTAGTAGTTTCGATGCTGAATGCAAATTTTCTGCCTCATCATTAAACTCTTCTATGCTGCCATCTGCTTCAGCTGTTTGAGCTTCCGTTAGATTTCTGGGATTTTCCTTTGGTGTATTCTGGTCGTAGGGGAGAACAGTACAAAATGCACTGGTGGGGTAGAATGACCCACTCAATAAATATGCTCAAATCTTTAAAACTATAGATTTAATGGAATTATATTTTATCAAATTTTAAATAAAACAGCATAACTCATAATTTGGTAGTAGGCTAAGGCACTATATACACCAAATATGATCAAAATTGAAGAAATTGTCCCGACTGTTACTCTCATGTAAATAATAGTGTTATTCAAATAAGCTTTTAACAAGCGTTAATATCCATGGTTTAAAATAAATCCACTTCACATATATCGCACACAACAAATCATCAAGATAGTGGCAAAACTTCACTATAATTCCACGTATTTTCAGAATATTTAGACAAAAGCATGCGAAACTAAAACTGGGGCAGAACGCACTGTGTCGTCATGTATACGTCTACACGCGAAGAAAAAAATACTCAGTGGAGCGGTTAAATGTATGAAGCCAATGTTGGGTATACAAAACTTACTTCTGGTAAAATTCTACTCAAAAGTAAGTAATTTGAACCCAATGGTAGATAAACACAAATAAACCCAACGTGCCACCCACATTTAACTGCTCCTTTGAGTACTTTTTTCTAAGCGTGTATATAAAGAGGAGTTGGCAACATATCACAACGTTTTGCGCAACGTCTTTATTCTATAGCCATTGGCTGCTTGACAACTAAACAGAGCTAAGAGGACGTGGCGATATGTTGGAACTTTACACCTCTAATGAGTAACTTTTTATAGCTGTGTTTTGACTTTTTACAAGGGGTGCATGCTATCCCATTAATGTGGTGCATAATATACCAGTGCACTATGGTACGAATGGACAAATTTCGCGACAAAAATCGATAACTCGAAAACCATTTACATTTTTTTATGAAAATGTTTATATTTTTATATTAATCCATCTCCTTTTTTTAATAAAAAAATATATCACAGACAAACAGACATAACATATCGAACATTTGACACTACAAATCATCGTCACTAACACACCTGCGCGTTCTGTTCAGCACACAGTGATGGATGATTAAGCTCCATCTATTCAGCTAGTGAGTTAACGTTAAACGTAAGAAAATCGAGTATATGCGCTATCTGTGGCGATATTTCCAACTAAGAAACATTTGAAGTGGATGTTTAAAGCGTAATTGATGAAAGAAACTGAAAGTGTCATGTATGTTTGTCTGTGTTAACATATTCACATTTGTTTACTTACATTTATTTACATCATTTTATGTACATTTCTCTAATTATATTTATGTATTTACATATGCAAAGTTTCATTAAATTAAAATATCTACAATTCAAGCGAAAAACCCTCTATATCATATGAATAAAAAGTTGAAAATTTTATTATCAGTATAAAAGGACCAATCTAGTCACCACCCAAATCAAAAGATAGATCCTATTTTTTAAATTAAATCTCCAGAAGACATCATCTGTCTAAAGTTAATGGTTTTTGAGTTATCGATTTTTGTCGCGAAATTTGTTCATTCGTACCATAGTGCAGTGTTGTTTTAACCCAATTTTAGGGTGCATATTGAGCAATAAAACGGGCGTTTTACCCTGAAGTCGTCTTGGCATCATATTGGAAAAGGTTTAAAATATCATGAAAAACCATCGTTTAGAATTGAAATCACATTTGATCTATAACGAAAACATCGTAATGCACCATACTCAATAACTTATTCCTATATTTCAGCTTCAATTACCTAGAAATTCACAATATTGCTTAAACGGTGCGTTTTGTACCATCCTCCCCTACATTTGTCTTTCTTTGTCTTCTTTCGCACTTAGACTCTTTAGTGTTATTAACATGTCATTTTCCATTTTCCGAATCGAATCCCGGTTTCGTTTTACAATCGTAGATACCTCCATTGAGTATGTTACTACTGGAGTAATTAAGGAATGATAGAGCCTTTTTACCACTGGCCATTTCAGTGGGTGTTGTTTAAGGAACGTACATAAATGGTGAAAAGCTTTCTGTGCTTTGCGTACCCGGTCTGATGTTGTTGCGCCCCGTGTTAGGCTACTGGTTATTTGTGCCCCTAGATTCTTTAATGTTGTTACCACTGTTATATCGTATTTTCCGAACTTGGTCGTTCTCTCTGGGGCCACATTTTTGGTTAGATCCGGGTCTCTGACCAACACTTTTGTTTTTTAATGTTTAGTTCTAGTCCAACCGAATGTAACAAAGGATTAAGAATATCCAGTAGCTTTTCTACCTCTTCCCCTGTTTGACACATAACTATCATATCGTCAGCGTATCCCAGAATAAACGGGAGTTTTATTGTTCCTTCATGTGATAGTTTTAATTCTGGTATAAATTCTTGAACTGACATCAAAACATGATGCAGCATCAAAATAAACAGTTGTGGACTTAGAGGGCAGCCTTGCTTAACTCCTCTCGCTTTCTTAAATGACGTTGTTCTTTGTCCGAACCATTGAATGGAAGTTTCTTCTTGTAGACAGGCCTCAATTATCCTGTTTATAAGCGCTCTTGATACACCTAAACTAAGAAGTATTTGACCAGCTTTGGATATATCTAACTTATCGAAAGCTTGTTTGATGTCCAAAGACACCACTATGGTTTTGCATCCCTTTCTCCAACGTTCGTCCAAAATTCTCCGAAGCACGAAGATTTGATCGGCGGCACTTCTTTTGGCTTGAAAAGCCATTTGATATGCGGGTATCGGGTCTACCTGTTTTCGAAGGCGATCGAGAAGTATCTTGGCATATATTTTATATACACTCGAGCATAGTGTTATGCACCGGAAATCTTCTGTGCTTTGGGCGTTGGGCATTTTAGGTATGGGTATTTGTATCGTCTCTTTCCAGGCTTTTGGTACTATATTGGACCTGAATACTTGTTTAATTAATTCCGTTATCTCGTCTAGCAGTTCCTCCGGTCCATGCTTTAGGAATTCATTGTGCAAATTGTCTAAACCTGGTGCACTATTGTTCTTACTATCCCAGATGATCTTTCTGATTTCCTCCTTCTTTGGTTCTTCTCCTGCTTCTCTGTTATCGGTCTCTGTAAGTTCTCTGATTGCATCTTCAGGTGTACTCATTGTCGATTCCTTCAGTTTCTGGTTCCATCGTTGAATTGGGATATATCTACGGTTTTCTGCTGCTCTTTGTCTTCTGTGGTGTTTGACGAATCTAAATGTTTTTGTCATTTGTGACAGTGGATTTTCGTTTTCTATTTCTGCCAGAAAGTTTTTAACCTTATCATTGAAATGATCCACATACGCCT
Source organism: Aedes japonicus (assembly GCA_034211315.2). Classification (NCBI taxonomy): domain Eukaryota; kingdom Metazoa; phylum Arthropoda; class Insecta; order Diptera; family Culicidae; genus Aedes; species Aedes japonicus. The sequence continues at coordinate 4,517 of JASCZW010002870.1, read as the reverse complement.
GTTTTTTATTTTTCCTCGCTATCTTGGCGTCTGTTTTTAGAACCGGGTTTGTTCTGTCCGCTAATTGTTTTTGATGTGCTACGAAATATGCCTTCGATGCGTTTACTCGTCTCGGTGTTGGGGGAGATCCCGGTTTCTGAAGAACTACTGTTGCCGCTTTCATCACAGATCCTTGAATTTTAGTCCATCTTTCTTCAATTGAGCTATCTTCGTTTGTCGGTTGTCTTTTCAAGTGGTTGTTAGTATTGTCCTGAAATCTTGTTCGCTCTTCCTCGTTGTTTTTTAATAATTCCAGATCAAATTTAGCTCGTTTTGCTCCCTTACTTATTGTGTTTCCCGGGTGGTCTGTCCGTGTGTTTAGCTCTTTCTTCGAAATACATACTACCATCTTGTGATCGCTTTTCAGGTCAGTATTATAGTATGCCCGAATGTCTGGGATTTTCATGAATCTCATTTTGGTCATTAAAACGTGATCCAATTGAGAGACTGATTTCCCATTGGTCCATGTTGTAACGATAGAAGATGATGTGCTAAAAGTCAGGTAGTTTTTAAGATGTAGTCCGTGTATAAAATGTTTTATTCCTGTTCCGTTTTCATTACAGTATTCGTGTAGAAGGCTTTTTCCTATTATCGCCTTTATCTTCCTGCGTTAAGTCCTTCTTTCCAATATGAGCATTGAAGTCTCCGACGATGATCACATTGTTTTTAATGCTTTGTGGTAAGTTCACGATATATCTGAATAGAGCCGCAAATTCTCGACTTTCTTTTTGTTTTTCGGTTCTAATGTATGTAGAGATTATCAGCACTTTTTCTCCAAATATGTCTATCAGATAAGAACAGGAATTTGCACTTATTTTCCTGAACCTGTTTTCTTCAAATATTGCTTTCGCTACCAGAATAGCAGTTCCTCCTCCAATCCTGTCTCGTTTCAGACCATTGATGTTAACGTTAAACCAGAAGTAATTTGATGTTTCCATAGTGCATTCCACCATTCTGGTTTCCTGGAGGGCTACGATGCGGTAGTTGTTCTGGCTGAAGTGTTCATCCATTGTTTTTCGTTTTTGGGATTCTGAACATCCTCGCACGTTCCAGGATAGCATAGGGAATCTGTTCTCCTGTAGTAGTATTGGAGAGCTGGGAAGTGAAGCCATTCCATCAGTAACATTACTAAGCTGCGAGGCATTAGTGCGAGAGTTCAACTCTAAATTTGTTACTCTCGGTTCTGGGTGTAGTAGATTGTCCTCTTGCTCCCTTATCTGGATATCTCTCTCTTGGATTCTGAATCTTTGAACAACACTATCGAAGTGATTTCTGATCGAGTTCCTCGACTGCCTGGAGGATCTATACGCTAGCTCCCGCTTGTCGATTAAACACGATTATTGGTCCTGCTTCATAATAGACATCTATTCTTTTGTTTAAAATGTGTGCTGATGCTGCAATCGTTTCCTGTCCTCCCCATTCATTTGTTTCCTTCAGTTTTTGTAAAAATATTGGTATTCGCATTTCCATGTCCTCTTGGCCTAAATGCTCCAGAGTTGCCACTGTATCCAAAAGTGATGCATGGTATTCCTCGAGGTTGTCTTCTATGTGCTTAACAATTTTCTTTCTTAGTTCTCTTACTTTCCTATAATGTTCATCTGTATTAATCTCTTCCTGATATTGCTGATGAACTATCGCAGAGAATAAGCAGTGTCCGTCTGCTGCCATTCTTTTTACCATCACCACCCCTTCTTCATAATACATTTGTTCCATTTCTAATCAACTTTGTTTAGTGTTTTTTGAAACCTTGTTCACTGTTTTCATACGTCCTATAGAATGTAGTAGAATTATAAATGTTTAGAATTATGCCGAAACCACTACGCCGGCCCTTGGTGACCTCGCCACGTGAATCCTTTCGAGTCATTTTGCTTAGTTGTTGCTACTTACTCGAAAGGAGTCACGTTTGAGCGTTCTGACTCCCTTAATTTTTTCTTTTTTTTTTTAAGCGTTTCTAGCTACGTGACAGCTTGGTTGTCAAGAAGAGACCCTTTCCCAACGTCACCCCTACTATGACACCAATACCTTAGAAGCAATAGCATATGTTGGCCGCTTGACCACTACTTGAAGTATTTGGTATTGGACAGTAGTATTTTCAAAATTACAGTTTCAATTTTCCGCGATGATGTTTTGTTATGCAGTCGTAAGATGGAAGCTCCAATTGATACCTAAAATAAAGCCCCCAGTGCTGAAGTCATCTCTGTACCGTATGCAGTTGTAAATAGACTTCTAAAAATATGTAAATTGCCAAACAATAATTCCTAGGGACGACATTCAGGCCTTTGATGTAGTCTATGTTGACAACTAGTAGTACTGAAGTCCACCCCAAGAAGTACTGCAACAAGAGTATACACAAAATTTATTATTCATACAGCGGATGTTATTTTTAGGCAATTGCGATGGTGCGCCTATGTTGGCCACTTACAGCACTGAGGTATCTTCTAATAAGACTTCCAAACGTTTGAATTAGTATGTAATGAGCATCCATTTTAAAGTGTGTTATAAGGGTCAGTCGTTCAGGTTGTTTTATGCCAATTTACCTTTGTTTTCCGATGATCCAGACTCAGGGGTACCGTTTTAACATACATACCATCTTCCTTTCCATTACATACGGCTCACGGTTTCCATGATACTCTCTGATTTGATGAATTTTACCTGGGCGGCATTTAGCTCTTGAAACCCAGAATGAACATTTGTTGCCTCACTTTCTCTTCCACCAGGTACTTGCACCTCACAACCGCTCACGGCCATGATGGTTGTAATGTCGCATGCAGAGAGTGAGTAACATAGAAATTAAAAGAGAATAATTTAGTATTAGTACCATGCAGGGTTTATGTGGGATTATTGGTGATATTTTCATAAGGACTTTTCATTTTACTGACTAAAAAGTTTGAGTCATTCCAAACTGACCATCAAGGAGAGAAAAAAGGAAAAATACTGGCTTGAACCCCACATTACAGCCTACTCTACAGCCTGGGATCTAGTTGCTATCCCGAATATAAAATATTTCGAATAATAACCTATCACTTTGTCCGCCTTAGTCTGTTCTTGTCTTCTGCGCAATTCAGTTAAATTCTATAGTTCTGTTGTGGAATCGTTTACGTTCACTTGTCTGTTCATTGCCTTCTTTTATTTGTCTAATACTAATCTCTAAGTCGTTTAATCGCTTCAAAGTCTAACAATCTTGGTCAGCTATTAGATTCACTTTTCGGTGACAAGGTAAAGCTTCTTCACGCCTAGTCCCTATCTATTATTGAAAAATTATCGAGAAAGAAGCCGTTAAAAGATTGTTTATATACCATTGTTATAATGTGTGGTATTTTTATTATAACTCTTTGAAATGAGAAATAACAAAATAAGAATGGTGCCACGTTCGTAGTTTTAATCAAACTTCTACTCAGTGAATCCAACAGTCGGTTCCCTACATATGTCAATAATCTTTAACACAGTGTTTATCAATATATACCTGTCTAGCTAGATTTATAATTAAGCGTGGCTTCGGCTCATCATGTCAGGGAACGCTAAGAAAGGTGCCGCAGCCCAGAAGAAATCCAACATCATTATTAATGAGGAAAGAGCCCCACCAGACCGCACCAGCATTCAAGGCCCCCAGACAGGATGTCCGTTGGTTCACATCTGTAAAATCAGTGCATCAATGCCAGATATGTGACGCGGCGTTAAATCAAAATATTCAAGATGTGATACTACCACGTCAGGATATGTCTTTGGTTACCATCTCAATGCTGATGGCGTAGGCCCTCCCATCGCGGCCAGATCACATATCCGAGGGGAGGGATATTCAAGATGATGTATTTTAAATCTTTAATGTGAGAGTAATTAATTTGTACTCAATCATGGTTCAGATAGAGTTTCAGTCAGTATTGTGAAATAACATGGAAAATATATATGCTTTTAGACCTACTTCATAATAACTGATCAAAACAGTCTACCCTGATTAAGCTGTTCCTTATACTACTTGTGTTGCAATTCGAATGGAATTGACCAACCCAATTCTACGTGAATGGAAAACCGAACTGGAAGGGTCCTTAGATCCTGAACGGGGGTCGATCTTGCAGGTATTTTTTGTGTCCACACCTTCTTTTGCGTTTTGGCTCGGTTTTCTATACAGAACTCAACCATAGCAATGCATTCAGTGGAATGTTCAAGCCTTATATTTACATGATCCTTGTCTTTGGTGTATAACAACATCCGACCTATTTTCAACACAGGAGGTTTCGCGCGTCACGGCATGTCACAAGTTCAAATTCGTTCTCTTCCGTGATAGATTATAATAATTGAATTGGGGTAAAATGGGTCAGACACAACATGAAATTATCCCTGTTACATTTCTAAATCTGATATGTGTAAATTGTATGCATTTTGACTCAAAATATATTGCGGAGATTGCAACTTCTATATGAGCAAAATAAAGAAAAACCATAAATTGAAGGGATATTAGGGCAAAACGGATTATCTACAAG